>JAOTQE010000026.1:0-35946 GCA_025631205.1 Nesometra sesokonis
TTAGTCCTAGTGGCTATTTGATTGATTTTTACGATCTTAGTCGGATTTTCTCTACTGTTACGTTTAACATATATATAATATATATATATATATATATTTATTATATATTTCGGAAAAAAACCACAAAATTTTGAAAATTTCAGAGGAAGTGACTGTCTCGTCTACCTCATGCTGGCTACGGCCCTTGTACGGTACAGAGCGTTCGAGAGTTTGAGACACAAGTACTTATTTTTAGATTTGTTTTTTTAAATATATCCATTGCAATTACTGTTCTTCGTTTGTATAAGACTAGTGTTTTTGTTTTTGCACTTTCAGCTATACCCCACAAGTGGCATTAAAAACAATCATTTCTCAAATAAGGCTGAATATATAGAACTTTTTATTAGTAACTAAATCAAATGAGATATAATTTTTAGTGCATCAGCCCTTGATAATTGTTTGAAAATAAAGAAATGTCTTTTTATAATGTATAATTGTAAACTGCTTGAAACTGAAACTTAATCATGTATGAATGATTTTTAATTTATCTAATATTTTAAATTAAAGATTTTATTTTTTTAAATGTTAAACTTGTTAAGATTGTTGGAAATAAAGTTCTAAATATGAAAAATTATTAAGTAATTTATAGTGATTAGGCCTGAAAAAATAGCTGTGTTGCCTAGCACAAATATTGGGTTGGTCAGTTGTTAATAGTGTTTTTTTTTTAATTAAAGGTTTTATCTAATTAACAGGGATGTCTCCAATTTACAGTCATGGAGACGTCTCCAACATAAATATGGCTTGTTCTCTCACCAAGGAGACATCTGCATTCTGTGCGATGTCTGCAAGTTGACAAGCACTTTGCCCAGCATTCAAGGGGATGTTCCTTAACAGTCTCCAAGTAGTAGCTACGACATCTCCGATACCTTTATTAGTTGCAGCAAGTCTCCGAGACATTTTCGGAAGTCCCAGCCATGGCTCTAAAATGTTTCCTGGCAGTTGTGGTGACTTGGCTGGTTTTCTGACCTGGTCTCTGCAAGGTTACTGACACGTCTCTGAGGCACAACTGATTGAGATGTCTCAAAAACATCACAGAGACTTGACAGAGACTGGAAAAAGTCTAAAAGGTTTAACATGTTTTGATTCTCTTGCAACTCCTCGGGGACTGTAATTTTTAAGAGATGTCGCGGCGACATATCTGCAACTAGCCAACTATGGAATCACGAACAAGTATTGAACTAGTTTCAGGCCTGTTGAGATACCTCTTTAGTTGGCCGCTTTTGCTGTATTTTCTGTAATTTGTATAGTTTTTAACATACTTTAAGCCATTTTGACACTTGATTGTATATTAATAGTAATAAATTAACTTACACTTGCGAATTTTCAGTCACAACTGGACCCTCGTCAGGTACGTCTAGTCGATGCTGCTGTTAATAGAAGACGTGCCTGACGATGGTCCAGTTGGGACTGAAAATTCACAAATTTAAGTTGCTTTAATACTATTAAAATGCAATCAAGTGTAGAAATAGCTCCAAGTATGTTAACAACTATATGCCCAGTATGGCACTCCATAAAATCAATGGTCTCGTAACATACTTTCTGTAATTTGGATTTTTTCTAAATACATAGTATCTAATTTTGGGATAACTTGATGTACTTGTCACAATTTGTGTGATAACTATGTATTTTTTACAATTTTGGGATTAATTTGTCCATTCAACCAAAAATTCAAGAGATAAATGAAAGATTTACCACAAATATTTTTTTAGGCCTTAATCATAAGAACAGTTTTTGATAATACCATTTTTTACAATACAGTACTTGTATGTCAATATAATAAATAATAATTATTACTATTATGCCTTCTGATATCTAATCTTGTTTAGGTAATCTTATCTTGTACTATTGGAAGTTTTAGACCACACTAGACTGTGCAGCAGAATAACCCAACATGATTCTGAGCAGGCCTGCCCCCCTTTAAAACAATCCTGGTTACTGTAACCAGGGTTCCTTAAGGGAGAGTTTGATCAGGCAGGGAGGGGTGGGCATAGTTACACATACATTAATCCACCATGGTTGGAGAAAATTTAGAATACTGCACATCTAGATACCCATAAATGGCACTTTTATACATTTAAAAAGCTTTTCAATGTGTTACTATTTAACTCAATTGGACCATGTCACTATTAAATGTAGAAATATAACAACACCTCAGCCGCATCATAGTTGAGGCTGAGGTGCAAGCATGAATTTGATTTATTGCTAGGTAAAAACAGGATATACCTGTTGGAATTGCAAGGCTATTTTTCATTAGTTTATTTTTTACAGTGACAGCCTTTAAAATTCATTAATATTGACATTAAATTTGAGGGGTGGGTTTGAGTAAAAAGATGATTTTGCCCGAACCATAAAAAAACACCTGACTACAGGCCTGCTATACATGCATAAAAACGTGTACAAGCATAGTGTCTAAAATGTCTAGACAAATTACTACACCTGCTGTGTTATGAAAAATCCAACTCCCTAGTTTGAGTAGAGGTAGAACATGAAGTGAAAGCCTGCTAATTATAGGAAATAGTTACATCTTAAGAAATTAAAACAGTACATATCAAGTCTTGTAGAAGGATAAAGACTCCATTTAGAATATATTGTTGAAATATATTATTAATAGTGTATCGTTATTATTTTTAGCACAGCCTTCTAAAAATATTTTTACTAAAAGAATAATGTATTTGATATTTCGGCTGGAACAAAAACTATTATTCTTTAAAAAATTGAATTGTTTGAAGGTAATTTCTATTATTAATTAGTTATTGTGCAAGCTTGATCGATACTATATGGGTTTTTATCAAAAGATTAATTTGTCTTTAAATGTGCAATACCAATATTTTTACTGAAAATAATAAAATACCTTCCAGTGTTCAGTGTTTATCATAATTTTGTCAACATCGTCATAATCATCTTCATAATCATCTTCATCATCATCATCATCATCATCACTGTCATCATAATCATCTTGGTTATCATCGTTATCATCATAATCATCTTCGTTATCATCATCGTCATCATCATCACCCATCATGATCATCATGATCATCATCATCATCATCATCATCCATCATCATCATCATCATCATCCATCATCATCACCATCATCATCATCATCACCATCATCATCATCACCATCACCATCATCACCATCATCATCATCATCATCATCCATCATCACCATCATCATCATCATCATCACATCATCACCATCATCATCATCACCATCATCATCATCATCATCCATCATCATCATCATCATCACCATCATCATCATCATCACCATCATCATCATCATCACCATCATCATCATCATCATCCATCATCACCATCATCATCATCATCATCATCATCATCATCACATCATCACCATCATCATCATCACCATCATCATCATCATCATCATCACCATCATCATCATCACCATCATCATCATCATCATCCATCATCATCATCACCATCATCATCATCATCACCATCACCATCATCCATCATCACCATCATCATCATCATCATCCATCATCATCATCACCATCATTATACTAATCATCGTCATCATCATCCATCATCATCATCATCATCCATCATGATCATCATCACCATCACCACCATCATCATCATCATCAACATCAACAATCTCTTAATCAACAAAATTATCCGTATTAGTGACATTTTAACTTTAATGTTTTTTTCAAAGAAGTTTTTCCAGAGAACAATTGGTATGCAGCTTAAAAGATTGTTAATACACAGGAATTTATATAACATTAAATACTAAGTCAAACTTAAGTCGACGGTGCCAATGCCGAATAATTTCTAAATCGAATTTATTTTTATGATATATTGGTGTTTTCCCATTAACATCCTGTTAATTGAATCTTTTCTAAGTCGAACCTTTTTCAATGGTACTTTGGATTCGACTTAGGCAAGTTTGACTACTTGTTTCATGGTAAACAACCCACCACTCACTGAAATCAAAATACAAACAATGAGATACACGTCATTGTGACAGGATTGACTATTTCGACATAAATTATGTCATCATCAGTATAACTATCCATTATTACATTATGACTATATAAACGCCACCGTGGCATGATTCAATATTTCCACATAAAATTATGTCATCATCAGGATAACTTTTTATTATTACATTAGGCCTATATAAAAAAATAGGCCCAGGAAGCCTGCGCTGTATTCTTCCGAGGAAAAGAATTTTGGTACTCAAATCTCAAATCATTCCTGATGATGATATAAATTATGTCGAAATATTGAATCCTGACACGATGGCATGTATATCATTGCTTGGATTACGCATTATACTTTCTTACTTGAAGTTGATTAGTGAACCTTTCGGATTAGAAAGCAAATGGTGCATCTTTTTTATACTTGGTATGTTTTGTAATAACGGTGTGATTGGAGAGATGATTGTTTCTATTAATAAATATGTTTAATACATTAATCCATTTATAGTTCCATATGTTTCATTATTATGAATATATACTGTAGAATATTTTCCCCATCTCTAACGTGGAATGTACCGAATACTTAAAAAAACTTGAATTATTCAGGTCTGATTCCATTTAATAATCATCTCTAAGTCGATTTTTTCTAATTTGTGTTCAGTGCCACGTTGGATTTGACTTGGGCAAGTTTAACTGTACTAGCGAAAACAAATCGCATGTTCGCGGATGTGACTCTACCCACGTCTTCGGATAACTAATCTGGCATTTTTACCGCTAGGCTGCAGTAGCGGCGCCAGGAATTCCCCGACGGCAGGGTAACTCCCCGACAGGGAGGGCAACAACCCCGGCGAATAGGCCAAGTGTGAGGTGAGCATGTTTCCGGTTCTCAGTTTGACAAGTTCCCGTATTTAACGTGCCTTTTTCGCCCGTTTGGTACATTTGGGGGCCCCACTAGACCTATTAGGCCCCCGACAAAATCGTAAATTTCTTCCCGACTGGGGGGGGGGGGGTAAAGGTCCCCCTAGCCACTGCTAGGTTGCCGACCAAAACTTGGAGAAGGGGGGCTTAACCCATATCGGATTTTAGACAAAAAATAAAAACAAACTTTTCTCCTACTTTACGGCCTCTATGTGCCGGTTAAATTGACTTCAAGCTTTTCATCTGACAGGCCTACTTCTTTTCTTCTGGAAGGTGGTGCTCATTTCCTCTGAAGTGGGTACCAATCTTAAAATGTATATGCTAATTTTATTTTTTCTACCTCCTAAGGGGGTGCTTGAGCACACTATTTACCCCACACTCTTTGGATACGTCACTGCCAACCTTGCACTTGATGACTAGGGCTCCAATTCGAGCCGAAATATGCGATGTAAGTTATACAGGTTTTTGCGTCGTGAAGAATTAACTGTATATAATTGGTTTTGCCTGCATCTGACATGAAATGTACAGAATACAAGCGGAAAAAATCGCATGTTCTCAGATGTGACTTAAACCAATTCTTCGGATAACCAGTATTGTAACCACCAGACCACCAAGTTTGTACTTGATAACCAGGGATTGAATTAAGAACCGAAATAAGAAGCACGTATACTGCAAAGTACAAGGTCTACTTCTTGTAATTCCTTTCATTAATCTCGGACACAAAACGTATGTACTTGTAAAATGACATTGTTGTTGTGACAGTTGGTAAATTGACACGGCGAGACACTGGTGGTAAAGGGGTGTGTGTGTGTGGGGGGGGGGGGGGTGGTTAAAACAACATACGCAAACAACTAACCGACATACAAATAATCAGATACCTGTATAGAACAATTCGGTTTTCATTTATAATTTTATTTTTTACATCGTGCTGCAACCTGCAGAAGGAGTTTATTCGTGTAACTCTTTTTATTACATTATATTGTTAGTGTTCTCAATCATATTGCTATATCAACCTACGTATGATCCAAACTTAAATTGCAGACTTAACCACAATCATGAACAACATGTTCATTATAATGCACCCGATATTTAATTAATATTTTAATTATTAGTTAATTCAAGGAGGTTTCCACTATAAAACCTCCTTGGTTTATTGTTTCATTACACATTATGCGATCCTTGAACGAATGAAGACGCTTTTAACTCCGGTGAGTCATCCACTGGTGTCTTCAACACGACGTCCTCTTTTATCGAATCAAAACATGGCACATGGTTGACGTCTGCACTAGACTCTTTGGCGGATGTGTCGTCTGTAGTTATTGATTCTAGCGTCATACTTGAATGACATTTCTGGGGAGAGATAGATTGTGGTGTTGATAGTGGAGTACTGGCTGTCTGTGTTGGTGATTGCAGTAATGGTTCGTTTTCTTTGACACTACTGCCATCTGGGGAGCTCCCTTTTCTAGATTCTCTACTGTTCCGTACGTTATTGTTAGGTTGTAAATTAACTGGCGATAGGCCTATACCCGGTTCTTTATCCTTTGGTATACACCCATTTATTTCTGCCTGTACAATATGTATATGTTTTCCCACTACTGTTGTATTTTTATCTTTATCTGTTTTTGTTAAATCGATATCTGGCATCACAACGAATACGTCGTCTGATTCTTTATTGGCACATTTCCCACTGATGTTCGAGTCCAAAGCAGTCTGCGACATTTTATCAAGAGTTCTTTGGTTAAGTTGACAATCAAACGTAACCGATGAAGTGACGTTATTGCCATCCAACTCAGTTTCTTCAAGAAAGGTCTCATCTGTGACACCGATGGTGTGGTCAACTTGCGTAAGCCATTGTTCCACATTTTCTTTATAGCTTGGCCGTCCATTCGGTATCCCGATAACAGGTAAAGGGTACTGACTGTGGTGAGATTTGGTGTCCTCATTCTCACTACACTTCGACATTGGGTTAACAGTTCTCCTATATCGTCTGCAAAACAATGTTGTGTTATTGTTTGCGCAAGTACCTCGGTGGTCACATTGATCGGGGCAGAATTCTTTGATGGCAACAGACAATCCATAACTGAATACTGCCGCGAAAACGGTGATAAGAATGGTTGCTGCTGCCGGAGGAACATCGTAGAAAAAATGTTCATCTTCAGATGTGTCGTCATCAGAAGCTTTGACAGTTAGAGTGATGCCGATGGTGGTTGGAGCTGTAGAAAAATATTAATATATCATTAATAATGTTAAATTGGTTAATTTTGATAGAAACACAAGTCAAACATTTGCACTGTTGTAATATATCCCATAGTAAATCCATTGTCCGAGCCTGAAGGCTCATAGGGCTGAAGCTTACTTCAAGTTTCAGTAGCATGAAGTGGATGAGAGTATGATAATCCCCCTGGATGGGACGATAGTCCATCGCAGGTTACTTCCCAGCAATTTTTGCCGGTACCCATCGTACAGCTGGGTAGACTGAAGCAAAATAAGTACAGTGTGTTGCTCAGGTGTACAAGCAACTGGCTTGAGTGAGTCTCGAACCACCGACCTCTCGATTAAGATTCTAAACCGCAACCGCTGCACCAACTGCTCCCACTAAATATCCATACCTAAAGTCAAATTATCCCGCCCTAAAGTTAAACTTCATATTACTTTTGATATCTATCGAAGCAAGAATTCCATCAACTCTTGTTGAAAATATTCAATATGTTGAGTAGTGTCACACAAGAGACCATGGTAAGGATGTTATTTTTTTATATCGATCAAACTTGAGCATTTTAGAAAACCTTATTTAAGGGATTGTCGGAGGGTGGGGCGGGGTGGGCTTACATCCTCCAAAAATCTGGTAAATATATTTTACTTGGCAACAGTAAAGTATTTGGGTATTAAAGAGGACCTCAGCACAGGGTGGAATAGTGCAAATATTTGTTTTATTTATTGTAAAGCTCCAGACTATTAAAGTTTATTAAATTAACAAAAAAAAAACTCTGATGAACACATGCATGGTATACCCATATATAGTTATTATGTGATGTCATCATGACCATATATGACACATTTTTTTGTCAAATAAAATTTGATAGTGTGGATTGATCTTCAGTCAAGATCATATCTGGGTGCATTTCACCTGGTTTATCGACGTAGACACCTTCTTCGCCCAGCCCTCCGTAACCAGTTGCGGCGCTACGGGGAGGGGGTTGTTAGGGGGACACGACCACCTCACAACTGGCCTTCGTCGGGAGCCGTCGGGGTTGCCCTCCCTGTCAGGGCCATTGCTAATTCCTGGCGCCGCTACTGTCCCTAACTCACAACTTTGGACTCGTCACTGGTGGTAAGGTCACTCACCTGCTGATATAGTCTGCAAGTGTACAAACAGCAGAAGCGATGCCAGTAGCAGGTTATGGGTAGTTATCTTGAGATGTGTGTTTCGATGTTTCCCGACAACAAATACGGCTACCTCTGACAGATGCATGCTCTGTCACCCATGTGCAGCTTATTCATGATTTCTACTTTTACCTGGATTATCGACAAATTTATCACAGCATTCCTTTGAAGTAACTGAAAATATATAACATTGGTAATAATTACTTATGTATGGAAGGGCGAAATTTTAAGAACCAGATTCTCCCAACCCCCACCAACCTTGTGTTATCAACACAAAAAACACGAAAGAATGAGCTACTAGAGATTAAGAAGAAAATACCAAATTTTTATTTTCTTAAACAATTTTCATTTACCCACATATGGAAAGAACAAGTCCATTTATGGTCATGATGTAATGTCATCATAGCCATATATAGGCATATCAAAGTTCTTTCGTCCCAGACAATTTGATAGGCTGGACTGAACTTTAGATATACAAAGAAAACCCAACTCGTAACCCTCAAGTTGTGATAGTAAAACTTTCAAACTCTTTTCCTCAAAGTAGGGGAAAGGACCGTCAGTACCAATAAATTATTTTTAAGAAAGTATTTTTGGCTTGTAAAATTAAATCCAGAAAACCTCAGTCGGAAAGAACCTCGTGCCATCTCTCTCAATCACACCCTCTCTTTCACAAAATCCAGAGTCGTATCCAGGAATTATGGAAGACGATTGCTCAACCTCAATCGGGTTTTGATGACAAACGTTGCTGTTACCTCTTGTACGTTTTCTATGGTTTCTTTGGTTTTCTTTTCTTCTGACATTATAGTACTTTTCCTTTGAAATGGGTGCTCATTTCCTCTAGAGGGGTGCTTGTGGCCCCCATCTTCATATTTATATAATATTTCACCCAAATGGAAGCAGTTGGTGCAGGGCTTGCATTCCAATCATGATGTCGGGAGTTCGGGGCTTACTTTGGTCGACTGTTTGTGTTTTTAAGCAAGACACTTTATCCACGTTCATGCCACCCTCCACCGTGGAGTATAAGTGGATACCTGGTATGTGATATGATAATGTTACAATTTAATAACTAGAAAGAACCACTGTTTATTTGAACAAAATACATACATAATTGTAGAAATAACAGAGCTTTATTGCAAAGCACAGGTATGTGCTTAATCGTGTAGAAAATATTCATTATGTCCCAGACATTTACATAATTTACATACATGTGGTGGAAATCAAACATACCTTTGTGTGAGGTGTCTAGTAATTGGATTTCGCAAGAGGATGCCTAAACAACCTTCCAAGCAATTTGATTTTGACATAAGCAAACACAAGTCGATTCTACAGAATCTGCTCCATTTTAGTCTTATGATGAACTTGTTTTCTCTGAAGAGTCCCTGTAAGTGTCCCCAATTGCATATACAGACGCGGTTCCTCGACCCTTTTTACTTTGACGAGTATTATTTGAACTTGAAAGAAACTCATTGTTTGCAATAAACTATTTGTGAGAATTGCCTCTCGAAACGCAGAAAACACATTGTTTGAAAATTGGCATGGAATGGACCCTAGACCCAGAAACAACACAAAATTTACCACCGGGCCTCTGTGCAGAATCAGGCCTCCTCTATCCAGCTCTGCTGGATCCGCCCCGCATATATATTCCCTCGCCCTCCGAAAGGGGTATCGTGAACCTCTCCACGAATATGCCACTAATCAGTAGCGTTTTCAATGGGTTGGAATATACATGTACTCCAGTAAACACTCCATAGCGCGTCTTCAATCTCGGATAAAAGTGGGAGAGGGGTGCACTCGACCTATCCCCTGTTTTAGCTTGAAAAAAAATATTGTTTGCAATAAACTATCTGGGAAAATAGAGCAGGCAACGCATTTTGTTTTAACATTTTTATGGGGAGGACCTTAGACTAGAAACAATACGAAATTTGGCATCGAGTCCCTCTGTGCGAGATCCGCCCCCACATAGTATTCCCATTCCAAAAGGGGTATCGTGAACCTCTCCTCGAATACGCTACTGATCGTTTTCAGTTGGTATACTGTACATGCACTCCAGTAAACACCCAGATGTTAATTCGACTTCAATCTTAAAGCAAGGTTAAGGACAGTCAAGGGTGTTTGTCTCAATTGATTGAATTATAGGCCTATTCATTTACAGTATTTTAGTAGTTAGGGTTTCCATAACATTAACAACTTACGGTATATTTTTTGGTCAGAGATTCGGAGAACTGATCGTCACCTTAGTACGTATTCCTTACCTGGTCATATGGTAATAGACGTTCGTTTATACAAGGAGTTAATTATATTAATTAACATCTCTCTGGTGTATGTATATGATTAATAAATAAATTATCCACAACCAAGAATCTTGGAGGATCTCTTCTCTACTTAACCCCTACTATGTTCTGCCAATTGTATTTCTGCTCGCGTTAAACATTAATAAATTTCGTTGAATGTACAACACTGCAATTAACTACAAAGATACAAAACATTTGTATTTAATAGTCCTAGTTGTTCTTCACAGGACTGTTAACTTCCTTAGTACAGGTAAAACGCTTGGTGAATAAGTACATGGGATTTACATGACAATTGTAGCGATCGAATAAGGACAATTTTATTCTATGCCAATTGTTCAAAAGACATGAAAGGATTATAAAGTTGGGTCAATATTGAGAGAACGGCAAGGGTTGAGTATTGATTCACGGAGTCCATCACTATGGGCACATTGTAGTTGACGGGATACCAAGGACTAATTTTTAGTCTGTCCAGGCATCATATTTCACTGTCTGTCTGTCTGTCGGTCCCATTAGACCTACGTTTTAATGTGAATTTTCTTCAAGTTATGCAATAACAGGTCTTTGCATTTAATGATTAAGAATTAAGACCCGTTTTGTTAAGTAAGAAATGTAACTGTCTTTATAATTTAATTTCATTATTTTCCTACATATCTTTATTATTTTGTAATTTTATGAATGTTACGTGTTACATTGTTATTATATTATGGTATTATTAGTATTATTGTTATTATGCATTACTTTAATTCTTTTCTTTAACAAAATTACTGTATTGTTCCTCGCTATAAGTAGGCTTGATACATGGTGAATGTGTAGTTACGTTAATCATGTGCAAAACATAAATAAGATTCGTTTTGCTGAGCATGAAATTTAGTAATATAAATATACATTTTAAAGTTCATTATGCTATTTTCCTAATTTCTTATACTTCTTTAATTGTTCGTAATTCTGTTTTTAATGTGCTTATATTCTTATTTTACTATAGGAACGCACCAATTAATTTGAGTGTCATCGCTATAAAGGTGTATGTTCGTCAAATAAAAAAAAATAAAAAATTAATAATCCAATTGATATTTAACAGTTTCTTAGTCATGTGTTTTGGCCGTCCCATTTGTCGGTCGATACCATGGAACTTTTACAATTGGTTCTATTGCCTTTAATTATATCCTATATTTTCAAGTTTGAATAGTCCAATTGATTTGAAATTTAACAGCAAAATTCTTAGTACAGTAATGTGTTAGTCGTCTAGTACATTTTGCAGTCGGTTTCGATTATGATGAATATGCAACTTGGTTTTTAGACGCGGAAAGCGTCTTTATAAACAGCTTTATAGTCGGTTTATAGTCGGTCTGTCTGTCAGTCTGTCGGTCTTGTCATGCACGTTTGTGACTATTTGCGTTTTGTTCTTTCCATGTATAACTTCTGATAGCCAGCATTAGGATGGGTGTCACTTTAAATATCTACGAGACATGAAGCAATTAATTAATCATCAACTGGTAATACATTAACAATATTAAAATTTAATTAAAATATCGTTATAAATGCACTTTTAAATGGTTACTTCCGTATTAAAACTGTATATACAATATATTATTTTTTGTTTCTGGAGTTATGCAAATTGCGAATAACGCCTCAGGATACTACATTCGGCGACTTTCGCCTCAGGCGTAATCGCAGAAATTTGAAATTTGCAAAGCAGATGATGTTAATAGTATAAAAGCAAGCACTCCCAGAAACGATTCATTCGATCACTGATCTTGCTTGTATCAAGGAGGTATTATCACCTTGTATAGGCGGTTATAGAATAGGAATACTAGCCCGGTTTTATTGGCTAAATAAAAGTGATGGCGTGCACAAACAGTTGGTGACACTGACCAGCAACAGCTACTGTGCGCAGCTTTCCGCGTCTCATTGTCTTGTTAAATTAGCAGGATGTTTAATAGTAATAAAAATAAGACATTTATTTAGCGCTATTTCATTAAGATCAGAGAGCTTCACGTTTTATACTGTTGAAAAAATTATCAAGACTGAAACAAAAACATTAACTAGAGTTAATGATTCGGACGTCACATTGGTTATTTATTAGTCGGCCGGTATATTGGTTCCTTTTACGATCGATTTCTGTTACGTTACCGTATACCGAAATGTCCACTAATCAACTTCAAATAAGAAAGTATAATGCATACTCTAAGCAATTAGATACACGCCATCGTGACAGGATTCTATATTTCGACATCAATTATGTAATTCCTGATAAGACATAATTTATGTCGAAATATTGAATCCTGTCACGATGGTGTGTATCTCATTGCTTGGAGTATGCATTATACTTTCTTATCGTATGCTACTGTATTTCTATTAAGAAAGTATAATGCATATTACAAACAATTGGATACACGCCATTGTGATAGGATTCAATACTTCGACATAAATTATATCATTATCAGGAATGAACTTGTATTGTTATCATATTTCAGTTGGTTTTAACGGACAGTTAGTGCTTCGGTCACTACCACTGGTTAGTTGATCCGGCGGTCTGTCTGTCGCCTAGTTGTTACCGCCAGTTGTTCTACCCCTCTCACTTGTATTACGTGCGACCCCTTAAACTGCCTCCACTCAAAAAATATAAATAAACGCTAAGTTTTCGGAAAGCTAAATTGAGAAGTGGCACAAAACACGTATACTGAGACAAATGGTTTTTGTTTTCTTGTAAAATTTAAAGTTATGAACACGCATACCTTTACCGAATAGCTCCCCCACCCTCGTGCTTTCACAAAATCCTGAAGTGAAGTAAACTTTAATGACAATGTAAAGTATATAGGCCTATATGAAGATGAAATAAAACACTTACAATACGTGCCAATATATACTTTTCTTAATTTTATTTCAAACTCGTCAATCAGGGAGAGAATATCACAATGCGCTTTTCGTCTGTCTGTCTGTCTGTCCGTCTCTGTCTGACCGTCGATCTTGCTGTCTGTCCGTCTACTCCAATATCTCTAGGCCTATTTACTTCAAATTTAAAATGTTGCTTTGGTACAATAATTAATTTACGAAATGGCATTATTCTCGTATCCCCAACTACCCAAATCAAGTTTGATCGTTACTTAACACTGTTACCTGTTGGGTAAGCAGGGGCGATCTTAAGACGCTCCACCCACCCCACAAAAAAAAATAACCTAAAAATTGTTATTTCATGACAGTGGACTAGTATATACAGACGTAGTGTGGCTAAAAGTGATCTAGAGCCAGCAAGGCATATTAGCGAAAGTAGGGATTTTTTTTTGTCCCCAGTAAGTACAATAACTGTAAAAGAGTTCAGTAACTCTTACCTATTTTCTAATCGAAAAAAAACTAAAGTGATATGCAGGTAAATAACAATTTTTATTCTTTAAGAAATAATAAACTGGTAAATTTCCAAAGAAATTTACTTTTTGGGATAGATTTTGAAAGAAGTGCGCCTTTAATGTTTCTTTCCATTTTCACAAACTAATTCTCCATTTTCAATCATTTCTTACTGCAATCAAAGCTTTACAAAAAAAAAAACTTAGGGACTCGGTTACGCTTTTTGAACATCCTTAAATTGTATTACAGTCGACCTTGTCATTTATGAATTCTCGTTTACAAACCTTCTATTTTACAAACACTATTCAGTCAATGACGTCATTAAAATAATGACCACTGATGTAATTTTACGATAATTTATCATTGATATTTTGTTGTTTTTCATATTTTCTCCTTTGTTCATTTAAACATTTTTTTTTCACAACCAAGAGCACAAAATAAACACAAGTGTTTTTGAGGCCTTATTTGACCAGTTTTCATGAACCTTCTCATTTACGAACTTTCTCATTTACAAACACCTTCCAGCCCAAGGGATGTGTAAATGAGAAGGTCGACTGTATATCAAATAAAAACTGTGTATATATAAATATGTTTACACTGTTGTACTGTAGTATACAACCATACATTGTACAGTATATTATACTGCAATAATTTTAAATTAATATATTTATAATTTACTATTATTCTCATTATTATTATTACTAATATTATTATTATTACTATTATTATTATTAAATTATTATTTATTTTGGTATCTCCAAACAGTGAGACTTAAATTATTTAGCAACTTATTTTTAGAATTCAGTCTCTGCTCGTTTTGTATAATTTGTTTTTATTATGTGTCATAAGCTGTTGTATATTTTGGAGACAATAAATTAATTGAAACGAAATTTCAACAAACATGCACAGCAAACAGGCCAATTTTGTTTACTTAAATACTTAAGAAAATTGATTATGTACTGATTTATGATCTACTTTGATAATAACTATTATCTGCATTTTTTTTGTATTAATAAAAATCATTTTTGTATAAATGTGTTACCCATGTGTTTATACTAAAGCTAGCCATTATACATTTTGAATGGATAAAAATGGTGCATTATATGCTGAGCTAGCAAAATAGAAATGTAATTATATTGTTGTTATGTAGTCTATAGGTATAACCTTGAGCATACCCTGTAATCAGTATATGTAAACAATTCTCTCTCCACAGGGGAACTAAATGTTTTGGGCTAGTGCCACACATTTTTCTACTCAGCACTGTGTCACAAGTTTTTTTATATGGCCTTATTAGAAGTACAGTAATAAAAACACTTAATTTAGACATTATATATTCTGGTCCTTAGTTTAGCATTTCTTATAAGGGGTCATACTGTATTAAATCATATACTATTATATCATGATGATTATCTTTAGATTGCTATATATACAAAATATTAATTTTTCTCAACATATCTTCTATATAAATTCAAAAGTTATTTTCATTAACTCAAAACAAAATTAATTATAAAATGGCAAATATTTCTTTGTTTCTAATATAAACCATAATTTCATAGTACTGTAATTATAAATTTTGAAGTTGCAGCTTTGTGTATTTGGAGCGAGCTTCCTGTTTTTCTGTTCAATGCGTAGATATTTTGTGTGTGTATATTATTGTCAGTATTATGAAGAATAGTTTGTTCACATGAAGAATATTATTAACATAATTGTGAGGTGCTGTGTTTGTGTAGAGCGCCATATAAATATTCTGTAATAATAATAACAATAATAAAGTAAAGTTTCTAAAAAAAAACAAGGAATAGGGCTGGAGCTTATGAACAGTCTATGTAGTGTGAAGTGGGTGAAAGGATCAAATGCTAGTCCATCGCAGGCTACTTCCCAGCAATTTGCTAGTACCCACTACACAACTGGGTAGACTAAAGCCGCAATCGCACTGGATTTAAAAAATTGAATATTTTACCAAGACCACTGGTAACATTTTAAAGGTTAAATCTTGCTGTTGTTCGCACTTGGATTATGTTTCATGGACAGTTTAACTATAAGCTGTGGTAAAAAATCTTATTCAATGTCACAACTCATGGATTGAGTCGCGCTGTCTGCATTTGACTTTCCAGGCCGGTTAAACTTGAACAATCAGTTTTCCGAAACAGATTTCACTCCAGAAAACTAACTGGCAGACTAACGTTTATGGAGTGAGATTTTATGGACTGTCTTTTTCCGGTCAAACTAACCGGTCAGTCAGTTAGTTTTACCGAAATAAGTCCAGTGGGAATGGGGCATAAGGCAATATGGATAAATTGTATTGTGCAAATACAAAGTTCAAATCAACATTGCTTAATTATTTAGCGACTAAAAATATTATTTTTTAAAGCATGCTATGAAGCAAATTTAAAGGCAGCCATTTCCATTACTCAAAGTAACATATACATAATTTTTTTTATATAAATTAATTAATTTGATTAATTAATGTGTTTCTTGTTCTTGAATGCAGTCAATGACAGTTCTGACAATTGGGACGACAAAGTTTCCCATTCACCCGACAACGACATCCGCCTGATGTGTCGCCTTTACCCTGAAAAAATTTAAAATAAAGTCCAAATTAAAAATTAAAAAATAGGTATATCAGGGACCATAAAATACCATAATAGGGTCAAATAATTCTACTGTAGTTATTCCAGTAATCTATTACTATTACATCTACTGCAGTTACTGCAGTAATCTGTTGACATTAAGTCTACTGCAGTTACTGCAGTAATCTGTTGATATTAAGTCTACTGCAGTTACTGCAGTAATCCAGCGCCATTATGTTTTCTTTGCGGACTGCATTGACATATAAGGTCTCATCTAGACATTTTGTTTTCAGCAATTTTCTTCCAGCTACGAAACTAATACCAGCATTGTTATAATTGAATTACTGCAGTAACTGCAGCAAGATAATTTTGACATGAGCCCCTTAATAGCTTTAGGAATCACTTCAAAATTTGTAGCCTTCTATTGTTCAAGTTTAAGACCTAAGACATCTCTATAAGTGCCATTTTTGAATAAGCAGAGTACAATGGTGAAAGGCTTAAGCTATGTGACTAGAATTTTCCACCACGCGAAAGCCGTTTAGTACACATAACTTTTGAACGTTTGCATATAATGTTAACATATTAGTTGTAATGATGAACAAAATAATTCAATTAAAAGCCTACATCAGAAATGGAGGCATATTTGAGGTCTGACGGTAGGAAAATCCAAAAATGAGTTATGTACCTCCTAATAGAGGATAATATAAGCTGTAATCTAAAGTTTAAATGGTATTCATTGGATACATAGATCCTAAGATATGAGTATTTAAAGTTTTCATTTATGGAAACATGATTTTGAGAAAATGGCTCATAAAGAAATTTAAAAAAAATACAATTACAAGACTATAAATCTCAGGAAACCTGCATGAAGGACACTTTACTGCATGAAGGACACTTTACTGCATGAAGGACACTTTACTGCATGAAAACTGACATAAAAAAGTATAATATAATTAAATATAAGTACCATCATGCTCATAACTGATTAAAACTAATTTTTTTTTAAATTTGACTTCAGACATTTTTGATGATTATCTCAATTTGATCTCTCCTACAATGTCGGGATATTGAAATATATTGTACAGTACTTGATGTGGCAAATTATTTAACTGGTCTTCAACTCATTCAATATTTTGTTACAGCTCATACAATATATTTCAGTATTGCACTTCAAAGGAATTCAATGTTATATATTTATTTTAGTAATATAATGCTATTATTTGGTTACTTACATTTGGACCCCATCTTGGCCCTTTGGTGACCCAGCATATCTCCGTCTTACACATGCTACACCTCACCCAGTCGCACCCATCCTTCTTCTGGACAATGATCTTGCATTTTGGACAGTGCATTGCATCACCATTTCTAACAAGTTGCTATAGAAGAAAAAAACATCTTCACATTCAAAGTTTATTTAAGAAATAATATAAAAAATTATCATTTTAATATTGTATATAATTCCTGCTTAAGTCTTGCAGCTATCTTTGAATCTTTCTTAAAAATATACAACAAATTCGACCACAATATTGTGTATACTGCAATTTCCTTTAGATGAAGCCGGCCATTGTAATTATCTCAATGTCTATCTATTTTTAAAGTTTAAATTATTTTGTTCTCTTCGATTCATGCATTACAGGTAGTTTTTGGCTTGTTCTATCAAGAAAGGAGGCACCCACATCCGGGATGACCAAGACTAAAGTGGTGCTGGTCAAGGTACATCCAATGATTCTGAACAGTAACGAGGGCGTATTTTCATCCCCATAATGTATAGTTAGGTTTCAGTTTATTATACTGTTGTTCTCCTGAAAGTATTATTTTATGTACCATCAAGTTTCTATTTGAAAATATAAAATATATATATATATTGTATATCTTTAAGTTTTAGTGCTGGCTTACATTTTTTTCTCTGTTATTTTTTCCCCACTTGTTTTATAGCTCATAGAGCAAATATACAATATTTAACCTAACATTCTTAATATATTTATTTTTGTCAGTATTATTAATGCAATGTTACCTGTATATCTATGTCTTTTTTTTGTCATGTTCATGCTGTATTATCTTTACACTGTTTATGAAACTTGGATCAAAATATTTCTTAATTTTGTTCATTCTTTGTTAGAGCCAGACTTATTGGTTATTCACCAGACAAAACTTGCGTTTTAAATACCTCCAATAACATTTTATCAATTTTCAATTGTGTGAATAAATAATTCATACCTTCCAACCTCTGAGGTCTAAAATTCGGAAGATTTGTCAAATCCGAAGTTTAAGATTCGGGAGATTTTTCAAAGTGCGCCTCTATCTTAAAATACTACCCCTTCTACTGCGTTTTATGATGGAAGGGCTGAAATAACAGGCCAGAAAGATTTTAACTAGCGTCAATTACGATATAAAAATACTGTATTTATTGCTTAAACGTTATTCTAAGCCAACTTATGGTCCCTTTAAAAAAAATAACACTCTCCAACTAGGTGGGCCTACCATGTTACATTATTATGAAGATCTACCTAGCAGCACAGTAGTGTTATTGGTACCTTAATGTCATTAAGTGATTGTTGTGATGTCGGGTTTAATTTGTCTGAAGCTGTATTGATTGCTGTATTTTCCTATGTATATTTCCTATTGCTGACATTGGTAGTCTCCCTTGAGAGTGGAGATGGCCTTGTGTTAATTTAGAAATGTATGGGTTTTGGTCATAATAGGATAATAATGTTAATGTTGTATGTGAATGGTAGTTTTTATAGGATTGACCCTCTTGACTACCTAGATCTTCCTTTTCACTACCATTATCTACCATATTAACCCTGGTTGGAAGGTGTTATTTTTTTCAAAGGGGTACTAGAACATGTTTTAATTTTAACAAAAAAAATCGGGAGACTGCTTCAAAAAAATCGAGAGACTGTTAAAATTTCGGGAGACTCCCGGACAAATCGGAAGGGTTTGAACCTCTGATAAATCCAACTCACATCTAGCATCATCTGTGTCTCTCTTGCAGCTTTATCATTGCGAGCTCCTATCATTAACATATCTTGATACTCCTTACAGTTCATACCCTCATGAATAGCCTTGCACGTCAAACAGTTAGGCTTCCTACAGATAGGACATTTGAAGAAGTTGACATCGTCCTCGTATATACACCAGCCGTGACAGTCGACCGTCTTGCAGTGAAAGCTGTTATCAGCTTGGGTTTCAGCAGTTGCTAGGCCGCGCTGGAGGTACTTCTGATATTGTTCGTCATCCACAAGCTGAAAAATAAATTGAATTGAGAATATTTGTTGATTTGCTGTATCATTGGGAGGGCTAAAACATACATTCCAGAGGTGGTGCAACACTTACTGATTAGGACTGCAGAAAAATCCTTATAAACCTTATCCAAACCATGGTTGGGATTGAGATTTGTAAAACTTGCAGAATTTACACCTCTAGTAAGAAATCTAATATTCTTTCTTACTTGAAGTTGATTAGTGGACCTTTCAGATTACACCTCTAGATGATGCACTTCATTTTAGCAGAGGTAGATCCAGAAATTGTGACACTCAATCGACTCCTCTATTTTTAAAAATGTTTTTTTTCTTTAAATAGGCCACTAAAAATCCACCCATGCTTCATACAACCTCATATATATGATCACACTGACATATACAGACCACTGAACATTGGCTGTCGTCATAGACTATTCTATTAAATAAATATAAAAATTATAATATCACAGAACAGCAGCTATTGTACCTGCCATAGCAGTTCCGCTCTATACAACTAGATAACAATGTAAACATGGGTATCAGTGCATGCCGTGCCAAAACAACATTGCAAATGATATTAGCTATGCCAGTTTTTATGCCAGTTTAATATTATACTGTACTTACTGCTCTAATTTCACGATCTTGAATTAAAGCTTCACACGAGAAATCATCATCCTGATATGGACACAAGATCTCCGCTTCTTCACATGTAGATATATGCCCCATCAGACAATCTCTAATAATGAGAAAAGAAAATGAGATTTAATTTATTAATTACATTGCTTTACCCGCTGCTTATTGGGCTTGAATTCTGTCCTTAGCCACTAAGTGCAAGCTCAGAGGTCTAGTGGTACAGATGCCAGGTTAGTTACCTGAAGATTCCGGGTTCGAGCCCACCTAAAAAAAAAGTGTGAAGGTTTTTGTGAGTATTTTCAACTGTACTGTGTATTCAATACATTTACACATCAGAGTTTGGCAGAAAAAATTATATCTAGTGATACCCTCTTTGATGTCCATTCACTATAACAAATCAAGCAGTAAGTTAATAAATCACTTAATTCTAGAATGAGTGAAGGCAATCTCTAAAAATGAAGAACTCTTTGATGTCAGAGTCATTGTAAAATATCAAGCAGAAGCTTGCAGAATGATAGAAGACAACCTCTAAAGGCGACATACTCTTTGCTACGGTATGTCAGTATCATTGTAACAAGAAAATAAAGCACTTACTTGCAAAATGAGTTCACTTAATCTCTAAGAGTGATGCCCTCTTTGGTGTCATAACATAATAACACATCAAGCAAAAGTAAATAAAGCACTTACTTGCAGAATGAGTGTAGGCAATCCCTAAGGGTGATTCCCTCTTCAACATCATAATCATCATAACATATCAAGCAGGTGAACGGTTCGCTGTTAGGGATCAAGTCAAGTTGGTCATACTCTTGAAGACGTTCAAAGTTCAGAACAGCCTCCTGCTGGTCTTGTTCTTTTAACTGTTTTCAAATCATTGTTTAATTTTAATAAAAATGTTATTTTTCATGAATGCAAAACCAAACAAATGGCACTCCGAAGAGTGTAGTATTAGTAGAGTTACCATAATTGTACTACAAGGCTCAATTTATCTTTTTTTTGTGACACTGGTCTAATATATTGTGCTTTTCCAATACCATAACCTGTATTGGGGCAGAGAGAAAAAAGTTTTAGTTTATCACTTTTTTTTATCAAAAAAATGGGGAGGGAGGGGGGAATTTTTATAAAATCCGGTAACCACAAAAAATGGGGAGGATATTTTTTTAAATCTGGTAATCAGAGTAAAACAAAAGAAAGTCTAGGCCTAGGCCTATTTAAATCAAGAACTGTAGTGTTCAAAAAGTAGAGTACACACATTTCAACATTTAACAAGTGTGCATTAAAAAAGACACAGTAAATTATCTTTGTACTGGGTGACATTTAACTTAAAATGTAAAAACAAAAATTGCCATTTTGCTGCATCAAAATTTTCGATTTTTCTGAGGCGGGATTGAGTGATAAGCTAATCATTTTTTCTATCTGTCTTAAGAATCATTTGCTATATTGAAATGTACTGACGGTATTGATGGTACTAATAAATTACAATACAACCACATAGACAGCATTGCTTTTATTTTTCTCCCTTCTCTCCTTCGTCTCGGATCTCATTATACCCATACCAGCCATTTTAAAATCTCATTAATTTCTAAGTCTATTAAACTTTTTAATGCCCAAGTTTCTAGATAAATGTCGTTTTCATGGTAGTATGGTAAATGTAATATTGTTAAGTAGGTCTACTGCATGTCTTAAATTGTACATATAATTACTGTATTTGTATTTTACATGTCTTTTTTAATTTGTTTAATGTGGTGTACAAACAAAACTTATTCAATTGTATTCAGAATTGAACGAATTAAATGCTGTCGAAGAGCAGCGCTACTATTATTATTATTATTATTATTTAATGGATGTATTTTACAATTTATAGATGGTTACTATGTAATAGTGTGAGTTGTATGGCCGAGCAGTTGAAACTGGAGAACCATGAACTATAGCAAAAACAACAGCACCATGGTTCTGGTGGTGGAACAAGTCTTCTAGGATAAGGAATAAACCGTAGACCCAGTATATACAAACGGCTCAGGTGCACTATAAAGAACCCAGTACATATTTTGAGAAAAGTAGGGGGTTACCCAAGTGTACTTGTTCAAACATGAACCCTGTCATCGAGAAGGATCTGCGCTAATACAGTAGCTGCACAGGACGTGATGTGACCCTTAGGGGAGAAGCAGGTTATTGACTGTGCAACATCTAGTCCACTGCGCCTTTGATGATTCATTTTGAATTCAAATTGTCGCAATATATATATTTAATGATTATCATTATTAGTTAATTAAAATTAATAGTAATAAATTAACCTATAAATTTCTGTATGGTATCCGGCTGAAGATGTTTTACCAGCCTTGAAACCATGTTTTAGAAGTAGAGAGTTGGTGTCCAATCTAGGTATGTTTTTCTACCATTTTAGTTTCAGCAACCTCAAAACCGAGTTTCCCAGAAAAAAAAAACAGGATGGTGTCTGGCGGAAGTGGTTATTTCATTTTGTTATAACCATACCTTTTTTTCGGGACAAATCGGTCATTTTTATTTCCATGTAACTTGGTTTATAAATGACAATACGTAATCTTTGATCTTAAATCTAGATTCCCAGAATGACTATTTATTAGACCAGACCAGTTATATTAAATATTGTTGGTACTAAATTGAGACCTGCTACCATCTTAAATATTCCAATTTATATTCATGTACTTCATCAATTAATTTATTTCAAACTACATTATTAGAAAACTGAAAACATAAATACAATTTTAAATTTGCAGTTTAGTATTTATTTTTTGAAGCAATATTGGTCACTTTCACAATATATAATACACCTTATTTACATGTACCTACAGAAAAATGATCAGGCAATAAAAAAAAATATATATTTAGGGAAAAACTTTAAAATTAGTACAAATGTTGCTTCTATAATTAAAGCCTCTATTTAGTTAAAGACACAGTAGTAGTGAATTACAGTACTAAGCAATTAAAGGGTTAACCAAACTAACTTGGTTATAGGCTTCAGTTTATTATATCATAATATTAAAGGTCCATGGGCTTATACTAGAGTATGTAGGTCTACATCACATACTGACTGGGATTCCATGTTCAATTTTTGTGGGCTTATACTAGGGTAGATTTCCATATCACACAGTGACAGGGATTCCATGTTCAATGTTAGAGGGGCTTATACTAGGGTATATGTCCACATCACATATGGACTGAGATTCCAAGTTCAAAGAAAGTGGGCTTATACCAGGGTATATGTCCTCATCACACACTGACTGTGATTCCGTGTTCAATGTGATGGGCTTATACCAGGGTTAATGCCCACATCACACACTGACCTGGATTGCATGTTCATTGTCAGTGGGCTTATACCATGGTCATGTTATATTACTGCAAATTTAGCTGCTGATAAAAATTCATCAGTTTTCATGGATATAATTATATGCAAAGGTTCTTTAAAGTAAAACCAACAATATGCTTACTTGTAAACGTTTCATTGACTGTCAGCCAACACTGTCAGTACGATTATGGACAATGGTACTGACGATGTTGACCGACAGTCAATGAAATGTTTACAAGCAAGCATAATGTAGGTTTTACTTTAAAGAACTTTCGCATATAATTACGGCAAATTTAATTTTTAAATGCAAACATGGACATGACTAAATTGTTACATTATGATTTAATTAATATATCATTAAGAGCCTCTATTTTTACTGACCAATACAAATTTATGCATCAACATATAACAAGCATAGCACTAAAAAGCTTTTTTCAACATTTCAACTCGAGAGTCACAAACATGGAAAATCCTGTCACAATGTGTGGCACTCTACAGACAAACCAACAAAATAGCAATAGCCGAAATGGATCCAGATTGTGAGGTGAAGGACCAAGTGGTTTGTACGCTGATAAGGTTTTGACAAGCAGAAAGTTTGTATGCACTGAAGCCTATTTACCTGTCAATCATAAATCCAAAAATGGTGATTTGAAACAATCATTAATTTTGGAAAATGATGGTTTTCACAATGATCGAAAAGAAAAGGGGTCACGTTCGAAGTCAATCTTCACGTCAAAAAAGTTAATGATTTGGATCGTCAAAGTTAAACTGACTCCAACACTGCCCGAGTCAAAAATGTTATGTTTTGGGCCTCAAAGTAAATCACATATTTTGTTTATTTACATTTTTGTAGATTTTAACTTACTTTAGAACATAAAATATACAATTACCTAACTAATATATAAAAATTGTAGTTAGAAAGTTCTTTAAATTTGTTTTATGCGAATTTTAATTTGTCACAAAGATATATGTATATATATACGAATTTCATTGCGCACAGCATAGTAAATAACGGAAATATAGTGGTCCAGCATGATTTTAATTTTATTGTTAATTTTCTTTTTACTTTTTACAATGATTCAAAACACTGTTTTAAATTGGTGATTTTGGGAATAAAGATCAACAGAAAAGCAGGCTTAAATTACCATGACTAACAACCCTTTAAAAAAATAACACCCTCTGACTAGGTAGATCTACCATGTTAAATTACTAGGGAGATCTACCTAGCACCATAAAGAACTACCTAGTATATCCCTTGATATGGTAGTTATTATAGCGTTAACCCTGTTAACTACCTTTTATCTACCTTGTTACTACCATTACCTACTATGTTAACAGAGTTATTTTTTTCAAAGGGAAATTAAGGTCACTATTTAACTAACTTGTGCAGTAATTATTGGTCACATTTTATTTAAACCAACTAAAGAAATATTTTTAGGTGATTTTTTTAGGTGGGTGGAGGGGGAGTTTGCCCGTTAATCTCTCAATCTTCCCCTAAATACTATACTGTAACATCTTTAGGATACTATACAGTTTATTATACTAAATATACATGGTTAAATTTGTAATGTCTCTCTTCTGCTACTTTAGTAAATTTCCCAAAAGGATTGGAATGACAGCACAGAACTGTGTTCAGACAAATAACTTTCTAGCTCCACAACAAGGCATCCATTCATATTAGTATTTATGAAGAAAGTCAAATGAAATGGTGACAATAGAGTGGCCCAAGACCAGACTAAACCTTGAATTGATATATTGAGTGAAATCTATTAAAACAGGGAATAACCGAATATACAACATGTTACTTTAAAAAAATATTTTATCAATTACTTTATATCAAATTTATAGCTATTGATTACATTTTAGTTGATAAGAATAGTATTTTGAAGTATTTGGATATGTTAGTAAATTATTATTAGGCCTATGATGTAGATAGGAAAAGAATTATAGAACGGCATTCCACGAAAACAGTGATTAAAAACATCATTGTAAAATGAATATTATAAATGTTGACGTTTATCATCAGTGGTCACAACATTTGCCTGTCAGGTTTTAAAATTCAAAACGCAAGACAAAATTTAGTCTGGTCACCATTCAAGCATTGCAATTGTTTAGAAAGTTTTATATAGCAATACATTTAGGAAACAAAGTGATGGATACTGTATTTCATCCTAGGAAATGGAAGATTGATCCAATATTCAAGGAAAATTATGATCGAACATTATTTTTAACATTTTTTAATAGAAATGTTAAAAATTTTGCTTGATCACAATTTTCCTTTGTAGTAATCTGAGATTGGACGGTTCTGTAATTTAATTACAGTACTTCAACTGTTCTATTCTTGTAAATAATGTATTTATACTGCCTTATATATTTATATACATATAGTTTCATTTTAAATGTTATAGTTAAGTTGTAACCCTTGTGGAGAGAATTATTACAACAATTAAGATTGCTTTTATTTTATGTTATCACCATCATGGATTTCTGTCTTGTTTTGTCTGTGTTTGCACATTGACAGAATAAATGAAATGCAGATTATGCAGTAAACTTTCCTAAAATCGACTCTCCAGAAACTGAATTTCACAATAAACCAAACTCTTTTTTATAGTCCCAAAATCTAGAAAAACAAAACAAAATTGTCCGGAAAACTGAACAAAACAGACAATTTGAATGGGATGTTAGTTTTGAGAGAGGAGAGTTGAATGTACTGCAAGGTAAACACCATATACACTTTAAATTTTATATAACATAATTTTTATATAGAATTTATATACAATATTTGTAATATACAATATAAGGTTATTTAATGTCATTAAATTTGTAAATTCCATCGTTCGGAACATCTTGGAGACCACAATTGATAATGATTTGATTTACTCTTTTTTTCTCAGCAGTCTTCAATGTTTTTCAGTAAAGTTATGCTTTGTAATAAGAAAAAATGAAATGAAAATTATTTTGATTTATTATGTTAACATTTTTTGTCATTATTCCAGACAATAGGTAACCAGGCCCTTCAAGCATCATGGTACCATGATGCTTGACAGTTGAACATGATGCTTGGCAGTTGAACATGATGCTTGGCAGTTGACCATGATGTTTGGAACATCTTCCATGTAGCTTGGAACTTCCCATTTGATGCCTTAAAATTGACCATGATGATCGCAACATCTTTCATGATGCTGAAAAGGTTATTTTAGCCTCAAAAATCTATTAGGACATTTAAATGCCTACTTATGAAAAATATTAACAGCAACTCTTGTAGATTTCTGCTACCTGGTAATTCTTTATAATTAACAATAGGTAGTCCAATTGTTGAAACGCCAAATTTTAACAGGTTTTTCGGCCTAGCTCTTGTTGTGCATTTGCATGATTACAGCATAAAACAATTTTCTTGCTTGGTGAAGTAATGTCATCAGCTATTATACAAATAATGAATGTTTATGAGTGCAATGGACAGAATATTTCATGAGGTGAAAGATGAAATTATCCATTCAACGAGTTGTAGCCGAGTTGAATGGATCATTTCATCTTTCTCCGAATGAAATATTCTGTCCTTCGCACGAATGAAAAACATTCATTGTTTTATATGACACCTCCTACATGTAAATAGATCCTTGTCATTTGACATTTTATGAATTTAGAAACAAGTGAGAAGGGATGTGATAGCGCTAGCGCAGTACAAAATTAATACAGTGCAGCTGAGCGTGGCGCGATCATTGTCGCATATCATGCACATTACAATATGCAAGCGTTTTCACGTCTCGGCGAGCGTGCAATGTAGCAAAACGTATGGATCCAAAATTGCACGGTAAATGGATCCAAAATTGCACGATTCATGATGTCACCATAAAATGGGCCAAATGATCGATAACGATCGACCAATCAGATTGCAGGAATCTATCTAGGTGTCATATAATGCACAATATTGAACCGGTGTTCAATTCTATTTGTGCCAATTGCGCACTGTGTGCAGGGTTCCCAAGCCAATAGCTCACATTTTGCATGCACTATGCAAGTGTCTACACACAGGGGTTGAAATATCATGCGTGCAAAGACTAAGCAATGCGGACCGGTCAAAACAGAATAATTAAATAATACAGTAATGTCAAATATTGAATGTCAACATGATGGCACTTAGGCTATTAGGTTAGGTTACTGTATACAAGATGCTAATTTGAACAGAGAATTAAACTACTGTTACACAACTGAAGAAAGTAATAACCTAATGCTATGTAATGTGCTGAATAGATTTTTCATTGCTGTAGAGGTTCACTACTGTATTATAATGCTAAAATAAAAATAATAATAAAATAATATTTCTATTTAATATTTTTTATCAATAAACCTATAAAATGTTGTCTTGATCGACTAAGTTTAATATTTTTTTAACATTAAAAGCGATTTTCTCCCTCTTGAAATGATATTAAAGGCTGTGGCTCATCTTCGTCGCCTCCTCCCCTCAGTACCCCAGCCCCACGTACATCAACGGGTGCCTAAAGAATAAAAAATAAAAAAACATGCTTTTAGTTCTAATTTGAAAAATTTAGATCGCACTTTACTTTAATAATGAACTATTAATTTATATTTACTAATATTTTTTTTTCAATACATAATTTTAAGATTTATTTGGCAATTGGTAAGGATATAGGAGAGGAGGTTTTATTAGGATAAAAAAAAGTAATGGTTCAACTCTAAGTCAATATTTAAGACTCAAATCGAGCTTCACTCCATGGAATGGAATGTACAACATGTGTATATTGTGTGGTCACTCATGAATAACAATTGTAAGGTTTATCAACAAGAAGAACAAGGAGAAGATGGTCAGTGGCTATTTGACTCAGTTTCATGGGGTAAAACTCTTTTTAACAGGACCATGTGTGAAGACCACTGAAATAACTATTTAAAAGAAATGATACAAATGTAATGATTGATTTGATTGATTTAGAGAATGTTTTCATTAAGAAGAATAAATTCAATATTGTTTAATTTTCCATGACTTATTCTACATTGAATTAACTAAATTTAAATTGTAATTTAAGCCATCCAAATGGGCAAGCGTAATACGATAACATAAGACATTAATATTTCTTCAAACCACGGATCCTGTAAACACCTTTAAACAGAAATTCATTTCCTCGCAATGGCATTTAAACCATGCATACTTCTAATGTTTTCATTAAGAAGAATAAATTCAATATTGTTAATTTTCCATGACTTATTCTACATTGAATTAACTAAATTTAAATTGTAATTTAAGCCATCCAAATGGGCAAGCGTAATACGATAACATAAGACATTAATATTTCTTCAAACCACGGATCCTGTAAACACCTTTAAACAGAAATTCATTTCCTCGCAATGGCATTTAAACCATGCATACTTCCTACCTATATACCTTTATGATGACACAATGAATGTTGAAATGTTTATTACTTTTTTTACAATAAATGTGTTATGGTAATTTATAAACTAGTTTGTTTTAATCCACATCAGACAATAAGCTCATCTACATTAAAGCCTTTACATTGTAAATACTAAACTTCATCAGCAAAGTAGGCCTCCAGACATGTGAGCCAATGATGCTCGCCAACAGTACCTTGTGCCGCTGCTGTATGCAAATAGCCCACATGTACGGTGAAATTTTGTACATCACAAATGTTTAACATGTTTGGAATTTACCATCTACTCGTGCCAACAGCGCACTGTGTGGTGAACATGAGCTTAACCCTCACACTTTGCAATGCCTTACGCAAGTATTCATACGGTAACAGGTCTGCGTTGCTAAGTGTTTGCACGCATGATACTTCGACGTCTGTGTGTAGACAATTGCGTAGTACATGCAAAATGTGAGCTATTGTCTTGGGAACCCTGCACACAGTGGACAATTAGCACAAAAAGCTGTAAAATATCAAACGTTATGAGCCATGTGCTGAGCTGTTGGGGCACAAAAGTTGACCCCACACGTTAGCTATTGCCAGGCAACGGTGGCATCGACGACTTTTTGTATACACCAATCATAGATTCATTATTACGGCTAGATGGTGAACTTCCACAGAATAGATAGTCCAAAGTGCAATTCCATGGAAGCGCCTACTATTTCGGAATCCAGCCAATTAAATCGTGATACGTTCTAAGGCTGTTGCTACGTTGAAATTGCGCACGCGCAATCTTTTATAGAAGTTCCAAATTTATCAATAAATGCAAGACAATTTAATCCAAATCTATAGACATTGACAACATAAAATATGTGTGACAGATTTAAATAATTTTTATAACAAAAAATGTTAAAAATACAATAATTGTAAAACAGTTATGATTATATAACTTACATGTTTGTGATGGAGGCTGAGAAATCAAAATAGTAGGCACCTACATGGACTGCCATTTTTACAGTGTTAAGATCACCATCTAGCCGTAATAATAAATCTATGGCGCCAGTAGATCAAGTGTGTAGCAGCTTTTAAACTACTCAAACTCAGCTATGTTGCATCTGTGTGAACACTTTTTAATCTGGTTTTTAACAGTCAACTCTCTCAATACCGACCCCAAAACAAATCAAGTTTCATGTTAAACCAGACATATTTTAAATCCAAAATTGAAATCAATATTTTTGTAGGTAAACTTGATGCTAAACAAAAATGAGGCTAGTCATGGAAAAACCACCAAGTGGACCAATAAGCAAATACACAACAGGAAATCAAGCAAATACAAAGGAATTTTTTGTATATTTTGTCTAATAACTTCAGTTATAAAAAGCTGACTTTAATAATTCACTACTAATTTTAAAGCTTATGAAAAGTGTAATGTGGCTTTACCAATAACTCAATTTTCAATTTTCCTACAACTTGGTGGTTTTGTCATAAATTTGGACAGTTAGTTTAAAGATAGTCGACTAGTAGATTATTATCAGACTTTCTTATGTAGCAAGCAAGACCCTACAGCAGTTAAAGGATAGAATCTAAAACAAATTGTGTTGCAAAAGTCTAAACCTACTCAAAATCTGAAAAAAAACAAATGACATAGCAAAAACCACCAAGTTGTAGGAAAATTTAAAATGGAGTTACTGTTAGTGCGAGTTGTATGGCCGAGCGGTTAAAGCAGGGAAACCGTGAACCATGCATAAATAACAGCACGGGTTCGAGGCCCGCTCGCACCATGGTTCTGGAGGTGGAACAAGTCTTCTCGGATAAGGACTATAAACCGTAGGCCCAGTGTATACATACGGCTCGTGTGCACTATAAAGAACCCAGTACATCTTTCGAGACGAGTAGGGGTTACCCCGGTGTACTGGTCCATACACAAGCCCTGCCGTGGACAGAAGGATGTGCGCTAATATAGTAGCTGCATAGGACATGACGTGACCCTTAGGGGAGTAGCAAGATATTGACTGTGCAATATCTAGTCCACTGCGCCTTTAATCATTTGAATTGAATTGGCGCAATGTAAATGTCTAAATATTATATTACATCAAAACTATATTACACATTTCGCAAGCTTTAAAATGAGAGATCAATTATCAAAATCGGACATCTATAGCTGAAGTTATTGGACGAAATACGCACAAATTTTGTTTTGTTTGTTTATATTTCCTGTTGTTTATCTTCTTATTTCTCAATACCTTCCTGTGAGACAACTTGGTGGTTTTTCATGACTAGCCTCATATTACAACTACATAAATTTATACTGAAAATGGTAAGTGATAGGTAAAGTTAACCAAAATATTGGAAGAATGTATTAAGTTATCGCAAAAATAGAATAAAAAAAATCAAATTAAAGAAAGTTAAAAAAGGCCTACTAAATTCCAAATCGACTCGCCCAAATTTTATGTTGTGTTTGATTGATTCGTTTCGCTTCATTTTAAAAAACTTAATGTCATGTAGGCAAGTTTAGCAATATTGTTATATATTATTGTATTTCTACTTCAATTAATTGTAGTCTTATTCTCTGCTTTTAAACCCTGTTTTTAGATAGGTTTTGCAATACTGTACTGTTTTACTGTTGCTGTTTTATGTAATGTTATGTAGTCTTACCAATTTTAATTATTATTTGTACTGTCGTCATTAATTAACCCTTTTAACACAGGACCATATGTAAAACAGGTTTTAGATCCTTCCTGATAGGTTATCCTGTATAACTGTAATTATGCCAATAATTAATTATAATGATGATGATAGTTAACCATTGACAAATTTATCTTCACTTTTTAATGTTTTTTAAAAGGTTTTTTGATGTTTTTTCTTATGTCAACATAATTCGCAATTCAGCCATTTTGGCTGCTATGTTTTATGTTTTTTTGAATTTAAATAAATAAATACCATTTAATAAATAAATATGTTTGAATAAAGAATAAATTGAAGATTTAATGTATTTTTTTTTAAATATAAATTTATGTAAAGTAGATTACTTACTTGTCTTACAACATCTTCATGTTTTTTTCCTTCTTCAATTAACTTCTTTTCAATATCGTCAAGTTCATATGAATCAATTGGTGGTAGGGTGTAGTTTGCGGGTCTTGGGCTGCTACACATATGACAGCTGGGCCTACGTGGGGCATTTATTAAAGTGCATACCTCACAGGGCCAACCAACCTGCAACAGAAAATTAATTTTTAATCAAATTTCCCAAGATTAGATGTTAAAGTTAATGTTGTCATATTTATATAGCGCTTAAACAATCGTAGATTGTCTCAAAGCGCTTAAAAAGTAGGAGATTAAAGAAAAAAACAAACTACAGCGAACTAAAAAGGTGTGTTTTCAAGAGAGTTTTGAATACTTCAATTGAAGGCGCCTCACAGATACAAGTTGGAAGATTGTTCCACAGTTTAGGAGCAGCAACTGCAAAGACCCTGTCTCCGTATGTTTTCAGGCCACTAGGTGGAACAAAAAGTGCAGATGTACTAGTAGTCGACCTAAGAGATCTTGTACTGACTACAGATCTACATTTAATTCAATTGGAGATAAAAGATGGTGTTTGGCCGTTAAGTGAATTATATGTGATTAACATTAGTTATAAAATAATCCGTTGTTTTATTGGAAGCCAGTGGAGTTTGTGTAGTATTGGTGTAATGTGAGCAAATCTTGAAGTACCAGATACAAGTCGAGCTGCAGTATTTAGAAGACGTTGCAATTTATTGAGATCTTTGTTCGGAAGACCAAAGAATGTGGCATTACAGTAAATTCCATTTAACGCACAGCTAATACCCTCCAAGTCGGGGGTGTTGCCGTGCTGTCGGGCAAATTTTGACACCGCCACTGCTGCCCCGATCGGACGGTGTAATGCTGTTGAGCTCTAGTTTATATTTTTTTCTTTCTATGGAAATGCTTATTTTGCGATATAAATGAACTGAATTGAATTAGGGTAATTTTTAAGGTAAAATCTTTATTAAAAACACAACCATTTTTTACCAAAGATAGACACTTACATCTTGTGCAGTTTTCTTTCCTGGACCTGGTGGTGCAGCTGTCGTTACAGCAGATGGATTTTCCATAAACCCCTTGACAAACCTCATCACCTCTTCCATCTTCACTGGACTTTTAAGTGGTGGTCTTGGTGGTGGCGCAGCTGCTAGATTCACCCTTGGTTCAGTTACACCAGACGGCTGAGATAACTCACCAGGAAAGTTGTCACCGATGACATCTGTTAAGAGAAGTTGTTGGTAGAATTTTGGATACTTCTATGGTTACATCGAAGAAGTACCTGTCTGAAAGTGATACTTTATGTGTCCCATTTGAATAAGTGCACTTGTAATTTAAATAATCACCTGCAATTGGAACTGACTTGACTTGATTTATTCGGTTCTGTAGGAACACCAAGGATAACCCAGGAATGTCTGAAGTAGACTTACTTGTGCTAAATTATGGTCTACTTGAAAAAGCATCTGTGTGAAGGTGACACATTTAAGTGTCCCATTTGAATAAGTGCACTTGTAATTTAAATAATCACCTGCAATTGGCACTGATTTGATTTAAATTATTCAGTGTGTGGGACCACCAAGGATAACCCACGAAAGTATGAAGTAGACTTAGGGTGCATTCGAGCAATACATGTTAACCATATTCCAGTGAATTCACAGTTTAATCGCGCTTAGCACTCACTTGGTGGTCGAGTGTTCGAGTAAATTTTAGCTCATGTCAGATACCGTGTAACGAAACTATTCAAGAAGTAAATTTAATGTGAAAATAAGCAACAGCTATCCCATGAACCTATTCCCTGTTTACTTTCATGCATGCTTTTATCTCGACCAAAATTTAATGTTTCAATTGAATTATCTTTCTCATCTACTAAATGGTTTTTATCCAAATGGAATATGTTGAATGTATGAACTGTGTATTTTTTAAATAAAATAAAATTTGAAAAAAAATTTGCGACTTATGTCTCATTTGGCTGGCTTGGCTCTGCCTCATATGCCACCTACGAGTCCACCAACAAAATACCACAACATAGACCATCATGTCTCATTTGGCTTGGCTCTGCCTCATATGCCACTTACGGGTCCACCAACAAAATACCACAACATAGGCCATCATCCTAGATCTCAAGGGATAGCTAAGAAAACACTGCCATCAAATTCCACTGTCTTTCATGAACTCCACTCGTCTGAATAAACACGAATCAGTGGCAAACAATTTTATGAGCGCTCTGGACACAGTGAATTCACACAAGTAAAAATTTCTTATTATTATTATACTATCTGCTTACCCGAGTTTTCAACAGGTCTTCTTTCACCATCTTTTTTAACATCTGCTGTCTTTGCACTAACTAAATACAGGTAGATCATAAATCCAGATGTGTCGATATTTAACGACTTCAAGGTTTCATGATCATTCACAATTCTTTGTCCTACGATCCATTTTTGCACCCGAGGTGGGAAACCATAGAGATTGTACATCTGCAACAAAAAAATTAAGCAAAAAGTAAGAAATTGCTAGAAACACACTGTTAAAGCCCACTGTTCTTAGTATGCACCTTACCGAAAAAAATCATAGTCAGTGACAACGTTCAATTTATCTGAGGTTATGGAACATCTTAGCCTGTCTCACATGGTTGTGGTTGCACTTTTTATTACTTTTTAGGCGCTACTGACATCCCATACTCACTTCCTTACTCTTGCCATAACCCTGTACATGTACTTCATGCGTGACCATTTGCACCGGGAATTCACGGTGACAAATCATATGCATGATTGAATTTTAAAAACATGCGATACCATCACATCAACACGTTAGTCCAAGTTTGGCGTTCCGAATTGGATCTACCCAGAGCTGTAGATGGACCTTCCGAGCTAAAAAGTAATCGCCGGATTCGGATTGCTAGAAACACACTGTTAAGGCCCACTTGCCCGCTCTTTTTAGTATGCACCTTACCAATAAACATTATAGTCTGTGACAATGCTCACTTTTACTGAGATGTCTCACAGGCTTTATGGTTGCACTTTTTAGTGCTTTTTAGGCGCTACTGACATCCCATACTCACTTCCTTACTCTTGCCATAACCCTGTTCAAGTGCTTCATGCGTGACCATTGGCACCGGGAATTCATGGTGACAAATCATATGCATGATTGAATTTTAAAAACATGCGATACCATCACATCACACGTTAATCCAAGTTTGGAGTTCCAAATTGGATCTACCCAGAGCTGTAGATGGACCTTCCAAGCTAAAAAGTCATTGCCGGATTCAGATTGCTAGAAACACACTGTTAAGGCCCACTTGCCCACTGTTTTTAGTAGGCACCTTACCAAGAAACATTATAGTCACTGACAATGCTCAATTTTACTGAGCATTGTTTTTGTCAGGCTTTACGGTTGCACTTTTTAGTGCTTTTTAAGCGCTACTGACATCCCATACCCACTTCCTTACTCTTGCCATTAGGCCTGTTCAAGTACTTCATGCGTGAACATTGGCACCGGGAATTCACGGTGACAAATCATATGCATGATTGAATTTTAATAACATGCGATACCATCACATCACACGTTAATCCAGGTTTGGCGTTCCGAATTGGATCTACCCAGAGCTGTAGATGAACCTTCCGACCTAGGCTTGGGCCTAGCCTAGGTCTAGAAAACATGATAAAGGAATATAATTAGCATCCCATCCAGGGAAATCTCTCATTTTCAACTGCTTCATGTTACAGAAACTGGACATAACCTCTAGCTCAAATCGACCTTTTGGCTCGAAAGAGGATTTAATTTTTTTTAGTGGGTGATAAACATGTGGCATGTGTGCATGGGCGGAGGGGGGGGGGAGATG
>JAOTQE010000027.1:0-23117 GCA_025631205.1 Nesometra sesokonis
ATATTATTATTATTATCATAATCACTATCACTATCACTGTATATTTCGATACTTTTAAACATCCTTATTGTTTTATTTTTGCAGGAATAGAGAACATTATTTAGATCATAGAAAATAGTGAACCTACCATAGGCATACAGCTGTATATCCTAGTATACAGGATTTTCTACCTACGAATCGTTGATGATCGTCCTAAAATACTGATCAACTGTGACAGATATTCAGTGTGTTCTATTCAAACGTTACAAGAATTTATGACGTATCCGTTTTTGTATTTCGTAAAGATTCGAAACCTCACTATTTTTGCTCTCCAAGTGATTCTAGTTATTATTGCTATCATGGAAATAAAGCGTTGATTTGATTTGCTGAATTATTTAACGTTTACAACTAAACGATTGTCTTGTTTTTATAAACTTTCTACTTGTTCACTATTAAATTGATATTTAATAATGTAATTAAATGATTGTAATTAATTGTTTTATTCACTTATTGGATGTATACAAAAATGCTGTTAACATCTGCGATTTTAAAGTCTGTGCGATTCTATTAAATATTTGTAATTGAAATAATTATACTTCTGCATAATTGTATCAGTAACAAATTCTGTTAAAGCTTATTGCTACAACAACTTGGATCCCAAAATCAATGAAAAATATGCTTCAACATTAGGTTTAAATACGCAATCGATTTGATTTTTTTGGTGTTTATTACAAAAATACAAAATGATGAAATGGTGAACCATCGTAGAAAACAAATCAATGTGTCCAGGAAATCCATTGACGCGACGTTTCAATTATTCACAGTGAGAAATAGATATGTTTGTCAGTCAGTCAATCAGACAAGAATAAATTACAATTAGGATTCAATTCAATTCACTTGAATACACTTTTAAAGAAGCCTCTACAGTTGAACCTCCCTGTGCAGACATCTCTCGTAAGTAGACACCTCCCATAAAGGCACTAATTCAAAAGCCAGTTTGTTCTTCCTATCTAATCAATGCATTGCGTAGCTCTCGAAAGCAGCCACCTCCCGTAAGCGACCGCAGACACCGTTTAACTTAATGTATATTTTTTGTATGCTAATTTACCTCCCATAAGCGGGCATCGCAAAAAAATATATAACGACTACAAATTTCTGTACAACATCCTTGTACTGTAATGTCGAAAAATCATATTACTGAAGCAACTGTTCGTAAAAAAATGATGAATATTCAGGCGCGAATCCAAGTGGAGCCCACATGATTCCCTCCCCCCCACCCCATTGACTTGGGCAACCATTAATTCTTGATCTCGAATATCTCATTGTTTGCAATCAATTATCTGTGAAAATTTGCTCTCCGATAACATGGAAACGCATCTTGTTTAAAAATTGGCCTGGAGAGGACCCTATACCCCCAGAAACAAAAGAAAATCACACTGGGCCCCCTCTATCCAGCATCGGATCCACCCCTGATACTTAATAAGATATAGAATGCAGTGTCTAGAAATTTGAGAGGCCATTGATTGAGAAGGCCGTAAATGTCTAACAAAAGTACAGAAATAGGTGATTTTACAAAGTTTGACCCTCTATTGGCTAAAAGTTTCGTAAGCGGACACTTTTCCCGGACCCCAGGGTGTCCGCTAACGAGAAGTTCAACTGCAATATCAAAGCTTCTATTTGTATTGTTGCTAGAAACGTATAGACCAGTTTGACCAGTACAATCAGTAGAGTAGCACCAGCTGAATAGACCAGCTTAATCAGCTGGCTAGACCAGTTCAAACTGTTGGGTTGACCGATATAGACCAGTTGAACCAATTCGTTAATCAGATTTTACCACTTCGAGGAGTTTGTAAACTTGTCCAGTTGGATACAACAGTTTGACCAGTTTAATCAATTGAGTAGCATCAGTTGAATAGGCCGGTAACTACTTGGCTAGACTAGTTCAAACAGTTCGGTTGTAGCAGAGTTCAATCAATTCGTTAGTCAGACTGACCATTTCGAAACATTTGGTAACTAATCCAGTTGGATAGACCAGTTTGAACAGTTCAGTCAATTAAGTAGCACCAAATGAATAGACTGGTAACCAGTTGACTAGACAAGTTCAATCAGTTGGGTTGAAAAGTGTAGCCTAGTTGAACCAATTCTTTAGTCAGATTGACCACTTCAAGCAGTTTGGTGACTAGTCCAGTTGGATTGACCACTTTGACCTATTCAATCAATCCAGCATCACCAGCTGAATAGACAAGTAACCAGTTGGCTAGACCAGTTTAACCAGTTGGGTTGACCAGTATTGGTCAGTTTAAGCCAGTCAGGTGGACGACATAAGCCAGTTTTATCAGTTTGTTTCAGTTAGACCAGTTTGGACCAATTCAACCAGTCGGGTTTAATACTACTTGAATAGATATGTCAGCTTAACTAGATTCCTAGGCCAGGTCAACCAGTCAGGTGGACCAGATGAACGTGTTTAATCACTTTGTTTAGACCAGTTTAGTTAGATAGACCAGTTGGAAAAATTCAACCAGTCTGGTACCACCACACAGGTCGACCAGCTTTGCACTAGTTGACTAGACCAGTTCAACAAGTTTGGTTGTTAAAGTGTTTTTACTAGTAGTTTCGGGAGGAGGGATTTTATGTCTTACAGGAGTGAAAAGAAATATTGTATATGAATGAAGTTAATAAGATGTCAATAGACATGTCAAAAACAACCTTAAGACATAGGAAACCCATGTACAGAGATCATATATACATCCTTACGCCATACAGTAGTAGACGGAGTTGCTAATCTGAACTTTTTGTCACTAACAAATCATTAAATAATTCCAAAGCAAACTACAATTGACACATTAATAATTTCTGAGGGGAGGGGCAATCGTGACGAATTTGATAGATCAGTAAGAACAGTTAACCTGTCATGTAGCATCAATTGAACACGTTGAAGAATCAATTTAAAAAGGTACAGTATATACCAGTAGGCAGTTGGTCAAACCAATCCTAGCAGTTAAATCACATGTACCGGTGGGTAGAACTAGTTCAAAGAGGTGTGTTGCACAAGTTGAACTAGTTGGATGTACTAGTTCAAACAACTGCATAGATCAGTTCAACCTGTTGTATAGACTACTTTAGCCAGCCAGGGGATCAATTGTGCCAGTTCAACAAACTATTAACAATTGTACCAGAAAAATTGTACAAGACAATTTCCTGAGTTGTACAAGTTCAACCAGTTGGATAGGTAGAGAGATCAGTTTAACCAGCTCAATGAATTGTGTAGATCAATGCAGTAGAACAGATCAGTTGGACCAGTTCAAGTAATTATTTCATTTCATTTTATTTCATTCTGGTTTATTCATAAAATATTTCAATTTGCAGTAAAAAACTGAATTGCATCAAAATTTACATAATATACAGTTTTCAAAAAATATGTACAAAAACAGATCTAAAAAAATAAATTGGAACAGAAACACAACGGTTTTAATCTTCATGTTGTAGTCAACCTACTACATTTATTTACAAAAATGGTGGCCTTACGGCCCCATACTAACAGACATGTTTCGGTGGACCTACCACCTTCCTCAGTGAACACATTTTAGATAGCTAACATTCTATTTATACCAGTGGCTAAATACTGTGCATTGTTGCCTGCTGGTCCATAGCCATGATCAAATACTTGAATAAATTTAGGCAAAGTGGCTATTACTAAGACTATACGTCGATTAAAGCGACATGGTTAAATTTACATGAAAAAGCTGTTTGTTAAGAGAAGGTTTCTCCAATTTGATATACATGGCCTTCTTGATCTTAAGGGCCACCGTAGTTCGGTATTAAAATCTACAGAAACATTAACACTACGCAATAATGTAGTAATTAAACATCAAAATACCTACACATAATAATTATAATTAGACTGTAGATATCATTAAAATCACTACAAACAATATATCAAACTGCTACAAATTAGAAAAAAACACCTTAATGTTGGCCGGACCATCGTATTGCAATACGAAACTAGTTGTTTAATAATTAAAAAGGGTATCGTTGATTTACGGAATCTTTCAGTACGAAACCTGCATTAGGATAACTTGTTACTGGACCGTAAAGAGGGGCCTGTGGCAATTCCACGGTTTACAGGAAATAAATGATTAAGGTTTTGCAGGGCATTCTTTTCAAACTTAGCAACTAGGGAATGACGACGAAAATCAAGTCTAGTAAAATCAAGTGTTTCAAGGGCAGTGGAATACGAACTATATTGTTATCCAAGAATTATTCTACAAGCACAATTTTTGTACTCTTTCGATTTTAGATGACTGGGATGCAGTCAAGGAGGAATGCCAAACAGGACATACATATTCATGGATCAATCGTACATATAAACAGTAAATAACAACAAGTTTGGAATAGAGAATCCGATTTTTTTTATATACACCACTCTAGCTGAAAATACCAGTTACACCAGTTTAACCAGTTGATAAATCAGTTGGATTAGTTTAACAAATTATGTAAACCCTTAGTATCGTTGTAGTGGATTAGTCAAATCATGGAGTTAGTACCACTTCTGCCATCGAGCTCCATGCTCCAACCAATGAGTAGATCAATAGAACTGACACTTCAACCTCTTATATTAAATCAACCAGTTGAGGCGACTAGGTAAACCAGTTCAACATGATAACATATAGATCAATTGCACACATTCAATTAATTTAGCAGTGCATTTTGTATTAGTTTAACCATGGTACCACATATTTAGAAAAATGGACTAATTTATATAGTAGCGAGATTGCTAAATATATATTTTACATCATGAACAGTAGTCGACATACATGTCGGGAAATCCAGTTTAAATCCTGACGTAGCATACAACCAAGCAAACTGGTTTGGACTTGGTGACTTTCCGATTGGAATTTGTTTGGACTGGTTGACTTTTCGACTGTAATAGGTTTGGACTGATTGACTGTTCAACTAAAACTGGCTTGGAGTGACAGATATTTTACAGAAATCAGTTTGTACTGATTGACCGTTCAACTAAAGACTGGTTTGGACTGAGTGACCAATCGAATGAAACTGATATGAACAAATTTATCGTTCGACTGAAATTGGTTTAGACTGATTTCACCAATCGACTAAAGTTTGAACTAATTACATGTTTAACAAAACAGGTTTGTACTGATTGACTGATATTGAATTGGACATATTTATTTGGACGAACTGCTGTGGACAAACTTATTCACAAACTTGTCTGACTGACAATCTGACCGATTACCGATTAACTCTTCTAATTGGATATCTAACCACCATTATCCAATCACATATCAAATCACCTGGACGTTTTTTAACTATGCACCGTACATGAATAGTGAACCACTTCACACTAACGTAATGAAACGGAAAACGGAAATTTTAAAGAAGCAGTAACATAATTTTATCGTTAAATCTTTAGAATTTGTCAGCTGATGAATTTATGATTCAGTTTGTTTAAATCTAAGAGGATTTCAGGTGATTTAATTAAATAAAAATGGGTCATTTACTAAATGATAAAACTTGATTTGTATAGACATGTGCAAACGCAAACGACACTACAAAGTTATGTAAGTTACGTTAATTAGCAGATTGTTTTGTTATTGTAACATTATGTCTGTAGGAAATCAAGGTAGAACCAACATTAATAATATTGTCGGTATTAACAGCTTTCTCAGTGATTACCTAAAAACGCTAATGCCCTTAATGTTTATGTTTACAGAAACTTGTTATCAATCGTGTTTTGTCTTACAAATAATACATCACAAACATATATCCAATTTTTGTAATATATGTATGTACCAGTATTTTACGGTTGCCCCTAAGTGAAATCTTACGGAGATGGAAAATACAAAATCATGTATCATGAATCATGAATATACCGGTCAACTTAAAGAAGTAAAATGTTAAGAAACAATCGCTGTATATTAATAATATGAATACATGTTGCTTACGGTATTAGGTGATCCTCTGTTATTGTTTTTTTTTCACCATTCAATGTAATTTTATACAAAAGAAAATGAGTGGTATTAGGGCTTATGATATCGGTAGATGGATTATAAAATATAACAAATCCTGTAATGTACGGGTTCTAAAATATTGTTACAAAATATATACATGAGTAATAACTGTAAAAATCAAATTTACTTTAGATAAATAGATTAGTATTTAGGCTATACAATTTAGGCTACACATAATATATTATAACGAAATATTATAAATAAGACAATATACAAATATATTTATATAAGTTTTTTAAACGTAAATAATATATTATATAAAGTGTGTGGATGGAGGCCAAATAATTGTGAAAATGTGAAAACATACTTTAGGGCTTGGCCCCAATTAAAAAAAATAGCCAAAATAGCATACAGATTATGGTATGATACTAAATATGTATCTAAGAAAAACCCGAAAATAGAATACATGTTTGCAATAACTGTAACACAGTCTTTATCAAAGCTGTATAGATAGTATACGCTAGTCAAAAAAGAAATATACATATACTTCTTCATTGAAATGTGTAAAAGCTTGGTAAGTAGTAGTAATACTAACAACTTATCGCAGATGGCTAACGATGAAAGCAAAACTATTATCAAAGTTTACAAATTGTATAGATTTCATTTTGCAACGTGGAGGGCTAAGAGGACCTGGGAGCATGTTTCCCGGGAAATTTGTTTATAATACAGACTACCCTCGATAATCGTTTCCAATATTTCGAGTTTTAACAACTTCGAATTGTCCATCTAAATCACATATAATGAGAGAAAAGTATAAAACAGGTCAAGATAATCCTAGTAACGTTTAACATGCCGTTTAAAGAGAAACTCCGGGATTAAAATTTTTATTGATAAATCTATAAAAACAATTACGTTAGACCTCACAAAATTTTAAAAGAGACATAATGCAGCAAAATACGTTGCAATTGAGTCCCAAATTCAAAAGTGGGTCTACTACTCAAATTATACAGTGTTAAAGAATAGGGAAATTTAAGATTTTGAAAAGGTTGTGTTTGGAAACCAAAATCCATGATGAGAATTTTACGAGTGTGTTTTATTGATGTCTTATGAGGATGTAAGACACGTGCAGCCTAACCTTTCAATATTTTTGTTTCAGCCAGGAATGGGTATGCTATTCAAAACTACTAAAATGACAATGAAAACAAATGTATTTCTTTAAAAAGTGGATTTTCAGCACATAATAGTATCAACCAAAATGTGTTTAAACAATTTTCTAAAAAGTCAAATACCATGTCAGTTGGTGTTTAAAGGCGAACTCCGGGATTGAAATTTCAATGGATAAATCTATAGGACAATTAGTTGTGACCTAACTGACATAATTTCACAATATTTGGAAAATGAAATAATGAAGCAAAGCACTTTCGAAAGTAGGTCTTAAATCAAAAAGTGGGTCTACTACTCAAATTATACGGTGTTAAAAAATAGGAACATTACAGATTTTTAAAGGGTTGTGCTTAAAAACGGGAATCACATTATAAATAATAAACTCCCATAATTGGAATGATCAGTCAAATTTAAGTAAGAACAGATACTTTGCAATGTGATTTTGATACGGTTTCCAAACACTACCCGTTGAATACAAAATTTGAATATGAGTAGTAGGCCTACATCACCTTTTTGACTTAAGACACACATTGAAAAGTGTTTGCCATCATTATGGCGTTATCCAAATGTTTTGAAAATTTATAATGAACAACTAACTGTTCTCTATGTATATTCATATAAATTGTAATCAAGAAGACATTAGCTATTCTGTCTAGAAAATACCATTTTGAATAGCACTTTGTTAACAAAAAAACCCTTTGTCTAAAAAAAAAATATTTATAATATTTTCCACTACTCTCTTGCTTGTACCCAAGAAATATTTTACAATTAATTTAACAACGATTTGCTATATTAATTAACTAAAATTAATTTACAATTGCCTCGTTCTACTACTGCTTCAACGCTTCTCAAAATTTGGCAACGGAAATTATCAGCATCAGAAACTGAGAAAACTTTTAGCATTCCATATGCCGTTGAATAAAGCTTTAGAAAGTCAAGGAATTTATCAGAATTGATAATGAGATGTAGTATATTAAAGTTAGAGAAAACCACCTGCCGAAGACGGTGTTTCTAATGCGACTACCTGATTAAGGCTTCAATAATTCAGGCTGCCTTTATTGTGCTGTCACGACTGAATACACGCCGGAACTCGCCATCACAGCAGAGTTAGCCGGGTGCAGATGTTTCACTAATGTGCGCGTATAAATAAGAGTTTGTCATCCACAGTCGTATTGCTCGTACCATCGCCGTTCCAACAGGATGTATCATCCAGCACGGGCTAATGGGTGAGTATTATATATGATGATATTTTTATTAATTTAATGACGTAAATATTGCTAATTGATGTTAAGTCAATCTGAAGACAACGCAAGTATTATAAAGCAGACACTAATAGTCGGGATCCTACATATTCAGAGCCGTAGGCAGCATGAGGCAGACGAGGCGGTCAGCAGTCTGCAATTTTCAAAATTGTGGTTTTTTTTGTTACATATATTTATACATTGGCCCTACACGCCGCATGGGCCCCAGTCGCCTCGTCTGTTTGTCTATTCTGGCTTCACCCATGCTTACTGGATGCTACAGTGTTCATGTTTTTTTTTTATAACAGCTACGTATCTGAATACAATATATTAATATTTTTATAAGAAGATAATGACAATATGGGGCAAGGCATTGAAAAAAAAACAAGTTATCGCACAGGAAGTTATTTAGAAATAAGAAAATAAACAACGGGAAATATAAACAAATAAAAAGGAAATCTTGGTATATTTTGTCCAATAACTTCAGTTATAGTTGTCCGATTGTGATAATTTTAAAGCTTGTGAAAAGTATAACATGGTTAAGAAAGTAACTTAATTTTTAATTTTCCTAAAACTTGGTGGTTTTGCCGTGGCATGCCTAATTTCTTCTGATTTATATCATGCATTATTTAATCAACCTTGTTTTTTTCTTGTTAATTAGTTTATCTAATTATTGTATGTGTACTTTTATGTTAAGGAGTGACAAGTATTGTACTTCTATAGTTTTAATTTTCACGTCGTTTATGACTATTATCATTATTCAATTTAATTCAATTCAATTCAACAAACATTTATTTCATCAAAATGCAAATACAAAAATACAACGCATAGATGAGAACCAATTTACAAGCATGTAATTCTCAGTTTTAAATAAATGTTGAATTTAATTTGAAGTTGGAAGTTTACATAATTAGGAGGACCAAGACTTTGCAGGATAACAGTAAATGCTTTTCTGCCAAATTGAACTTCACAAAGAATATTAAAGTTTCTTGAATGAATTTCATAGGTTGACTATGATCTAGGAAAGATAATTTTTAAAAATACCTGTGTCAAGATACTTTGAAGAAAATTAACGTTAGAGATGAACCGCTGTCGACTTTCTGTCTATTTGTTCCTGTTTTGATTGATTTTGAAAGACAGCCTTTACAAAATGTAGTTAAAATGAAGTTTATTTGAAATAAACATAGATAAGCTGTTTGTTTGCAATTATACAATTTAAATGTTAAAATTAACTCTACAACTAAAACCTTTTTTCAGCAAATATGACATTTTTCCTGATTTTGTGAATGATTTGCATGGTGTGCGACACAACACATTAATGTGAACATATAATATTACAAATGTGTTTTGTGAATTTGTTTACCATATACCATATAAGTAAGGTAAATGATGTAATGACAAACGATAAAAATGATATGATATAATATTTTGAATAAAGGTTGGACGACACCCACGACAGAGAGAAAAATAAAGAAAATACATCTAAAATTAATATGTTTACGAAATCAACGAAATATGGGTAAAACATATTATAATCGTAGGAATTCCATGATGCTAATATTAGTTTAAATATTATATTTTCAAATCACAGTTACCTTGAAACGAATACATTATATAATAAGTAGATTTTTATTTAATTTAATGACGTTTCTCTATATGCTTATCCTAAATTAGCAAAAGAGAGGTGATGATAGTATTTTCTTTTACCCATTACGTGTATTATATTTTCACATAAAATAATTGAAAAGACGGGGGAAACAAGTTCCTATATCTATAAGGGGTTTTTCTGTCCATAAACATTATTGGGCTGCGTTTAATTACGATTAAACAATGATATAAAAATAATATATATAATATAGCCGAAAAACAACGAACAAATGGGGAAAAAAATCAGATAATCTTCAGTCTTGTTTGAGGCTAGTATTAACTTTTTTTACTACTAATTTAAATATAAGTATTACTTTTATCCTTGTAGTACCCCATAACGCTCCATACACAGGTGGTGAGACTATAATACAATTGAAAAAGAATATACGAACAATAATAAAATTACATTCGAATACGTTTCGGACGTACCGGCCCTTCTCAATTCAGGTGATTGGTATAGGTCGACGTGTCCTTACTACCAGTGCCACAGGTGTCATCAAGTTAGGCGCCACCAATAGTTCAGGATCGTCTAAAAGTTTTGAATAAATTTGTATAACAACTCAGCATTAAGTAACACAAGAAAAAGGTAGCAACAGAATGTAACATTTTTTTCCTCGAATGTCAACATAACCTTGATTTGTCATTTCTTCTTCCCACGTTGTTGGCTGTTCCCACATTCATTCTTAACGTTAAGACCGGGGTTAATTGTTTTAATGTGTACTGCTTCGCCCATTTGTCTTAGCATAGGATCCCCTGGGGGTGTACTTTTTATTTTCACTTGTAGTTGTTGTTCAATGCCTTCATGTGTTTCAATGTTGTGTTAATATAGTATGGATGACGGTTCTTAACCAGTGCATAATTTGCGACCCAAAACAAAACGTTAACTGTAAAAAGAGGCATGCTGTGCATGTGATACAATGTACATCCTGTACTGGGAAGAAAGGAAAATACATAGGAGAGACATCGAGGAGTATCGGAGAAAGAATACAGGAATATTATCAAAAAAATGAGGAACAAAGCCAGCACCTCCAACGTTTTGTGATTGACTTATGTATCCTTTAGGTGTGCTTTCATTGTATCTTTGTAGCGCTTTCCCTGGTCTCCTCTGGATCTCTGGCCTTCCCTTAGTTGGGAGTAGAATATCTGTTTGGAAATTCTGTGGTCAGGCATTCGTCTGAGGTGACCTACCCAACGCAATTGGGATTTGATGATCATTCCCTCAATGCTGATGGTATGTGCTTGAATTAGGACACTTGAGTTGGTACGGTAGTCCTTCCATGTGGTTTTGAGAATGGACCGGAGAATGCGTTGATGGAATTTCTCAAGGCCTTTTAGATGACACCTGTATGTTGTTCAAGGCTCGAAGGCATAAAGGAGTGCTGGTATCACAGCTGCATGATAAACTTGGAGTTTTGTTTTCTAGTGAAACTCATTAAAGTCAAATACTCTACCTCTGTTTGCGAAAAGAACTTGAAGCACAGCGGATGAGGTATGCAACGCCATCATCAATTACTGAAGTTTTTGTAAGTATACTGCCCAGGTAATTAAAGTGTTTCACAACCTCAAGAGGAATGTTGTTGATCTTGAATACAGGATCTGGTGGATTTGTTCCTGGAGGATTTTGAAACAGAATCTTAGTCTTCAAGATGTTAACCTCAAGGCCAAGACGTGTGTAGGCTTCATTACATTTATCAATTAGAAATTGTAAGTCTTCTTTACACAGAGCTACTAGACCACAGTCATCAGCGTACTGTAGATCTGTTATGTTACTAAAGGTGCACTTTGTTTTGCTTGTAATCTCCGGCGGTTGAAAAGTTTCCCGTCAAGCCGATAATGAATACACAAACCTTCTGGCATTCCTCTCATTGTCTGGTGGAAAATGCAGTTAAGTATAGTGAGAAAAGGGTAAGTGCTAACACGCAGCCCTGTTTTACTCCACTTTTGATGAGAAACGGGTCTGACATACTTCCATTATGAAAAACACTGCCTTCTGTGTTTGTGTGGGGCTCTTCAATGATCCGTATAAATTTTGAAGGACATCCAGACCACCTTAATACTTTCCACAGAGCTTTTCTGTTGACAGAGTCAAATGCCTTTGTAAGGTCGATGAAAGCTAAACATAGGTCTTGGTTTTGTTCACGGCATTTTTCTTGCAACTGACAAGCAGAAAAGATCATATCAGTTGTTCCTCTTAGTGGGCGAAGTCCGCATTGAGTTTCAGGTAAGAAAATTTCAGCAATCATTCCAAGTCGGTTGTAAGCGATCTTGGCAAAAATTTTACCAACTGCCGAAAGAAGGGAGATTCTTCTATAGTTACCACAGACAGATTTGTCTCCTTTCTTCTTAAAAATGGAAATGATGACAGTATCTTTCAGGTCTTTAGGAATATGTTCAGTTTGCCACATTATATTAACTAGATCGAACATCCGTTGTTCCAAGTGTTCTCCTCCATATGTGTGATTTATTTCTAGGCCCAAAACTTGTAAATTCTTGCCGCGGGCAATGTTGCCTCGCGAGCACCAAAATTTAACGATCCAAATCGTCAAAGTTGAATTCGGTTTAACTTTGACGATCCAAATCGTCAAACTATTTTTAACGTCGAAAGTGACCCTTTTTCCTGTCGATCGTTGTGAAAATCGTCATTTTTCAAAATGAACGATCGAAAACGCCGATTCAAATCGCCGTTTTTGGGATTAACGATCGACAGGAAAACAGGCTTTGAAGTGAAGATTATATATTACGTTCTATTAGATGATACCTCAAAATACCGATAACTCAATTTTGGATTTTCTTACCATGAGACTCATTTTGTGGCGAGACCTCACATAGCTAAAAATAACTCAATTTTTGATTTTTTTCTACCATGAGACTCATTTCGTGGTGAGACCTCACATAGGTACCAATAACTCAATTTGTGATGTCCTACAATGAGACTCATTTAGTGGGAGACTTCACAATTTACATAATCAGTGGCGTATTCAGAGGGAGCACCCCCTTGAGAGAGAAAAAACAGCATATAAATAATGAGGCAAGTCATGGAAAACCACCAAGTTGTCGCAAAATTGTAAAATGGAGTTATTACTGAAACCAAAATGCATTTGATGCAAGCTTTAATATGAGGGGTCAATTATCAAATTCGGACATCTAAAACCGAAGTTATGAAACAAAATAGACACAAATTTTCTTTGTACTTGTTTATATTTTCTGTTGTATATTTGCTTATTTCTCTTCCTGTGCGACAACTTGGTGGTTTTGCCATGCCTTACCCATATGAAGATTGGAGCGTAGAGCATCCCTCTTCAGAATAAATGAGCACTTCCCTTCAGAGCAAAAAAAACAAAAACAAAACAGTCTTGAAAAAAAGTGTCCGCTTATGGGAGGTGTCAGATTACGGGGAATTTCGGCCGATAGAGGACCAAACGTTGTAAAATTACGTATACGTGCTTATGTCCCATAATTCACGGCATTCTCAACACAATGGCCTCTCAAATTTCTAGACACCGCATTCTACATGTTATTAAATATTATTTAGCATTTTGAAAATTAGTTCAATAAAGTGATTCTCAGCCACTTGATTACATTATATAAGGACGATTTTGTACAGAAATTTGTATTCGTTTTACAAAAAAATCACAATATATTTTCTGGGATGTCCGCTTATGGAAGGCAAATTAATATACACACACAAGCAAAATCAAATTTTAAGACAAAAATTGTCCGCCGCCGCTTACGGGAAGTGTCCGCTTACGAGAGGTACCAAATGTACTCATTAGATAAGAAGCACAAACGGGTCTTTGAATTAGTGTCTGTTATGGGAGGTGTCCGGTTACCTCTTACAAGAGGTACCAAATGCACTGATTAGATAAACGGGTCTTTTAATTAGTGTCCGTTATTGGAGATGTCCGTTTATGAGAGGTTCAACTGTAATACCAGAGAAAAAGAACCATAAATTGAAGTACTCCGTCACCAAACAAGAAAATAAGTCTCCCAATTCTTGGATACGCCCCACATAATTTAAAGTTATAAGGCCTATTAAATAATTTTGTTTGCCCTCCCCTGTAAGTTGCACCTGAAAATAACACTCTTTGAGGTGGTATATCGAAGGTCTAACATACCGTACTTAACCTGCTTGAATCGTGTTATATGATCCAACCCGAGTTTTTAATTTGAGATATACAGTTAATTTATAAATACAAAATGATTATTTTCTTAGGGGCGGCCCAAAAAGAGCACATAACTTTTTTAGGCCTCACTATCATGGAGTATATTAATGTGCATTTTGGTTTACTGGAGACAATTATGTCAGGTGTCTTTGAAAATATGACATTTATTAGTAGGCCTCTATAAAAATTGAATACGCCTACGCTATTACAATTAAGTATAACACAGAGGTTTACTATACAAAATCTCAACCAGTCGTTTGAAAATGCCCGATTTATTTTAGAGTTCTTTATTGAGCAAAGTGAGCAGTTCGTTTAATACTTTCTGTTTAGGGCTGTACCCTTAACACAACCAGCAGTCTGTGCAATGTATCTGATTATTTAGGCCTTTAACTGAATTACAAGAGAACTGACACATAAATAACGAACTTCATTTTAAAAAAATAGGAGAGGGAGTTTTTATTACGCTGCATTAATATTTGATGTATTTTATTTGATGTTGAATGTATAGATTTTATACATTTTGTTTAAATTTTGACCAACTGTGTATTGAAAGCTTATATAATTACAGATATTTTTTCAATAGAAGAATAGAACAAAGAATAAACAGCTTTGGAGAAACTGAACTGGAAGAAACATGCCAAGAATATCAGAACACCAAGGTTGAAAATGAACTGTTGTTTTTGTCCTCTTATTATTAAGCCTATTATTATGTCGTCATCATCATCATAATCATCATCATAGTCATCATGGTCATGATAATCATAATCAACATCATCATCATCATCATCATCATCATCAAGGAAAGGAGTATGATTGTTAGTCTTCCTATGACATGTACATCGTCGTTTGTCACAATTGAGCAGTAGGCCTATATTTGGTGCATACAAATTTAGTACACCATGACCTGGAAATGAAACTTTACCTTCTTACTGTATATTCGATCGTCTAAAGAATTCTGGGTGACGTACGAATTATGCAAGATTAACTATGGGGACGAAGCGACTTACCATTATTATAAGAAATTTTAAATCCCTAGGTTGGGTTGCGATAATTCTCGTATAGGTGCCTAGAGAAAACATTCGCAGGATCGTGCAATGATGCGATGTTTATGCGGACAAAATCTTTAGAAGAAATTGGACAATTCAATTAAACGTCTGATTAGAATGCAGGTGGAACGTAATTATGAAACACATTGTGTTTTAGGATTATAATTAAACATGCAGGTGTCAACGCACGTTGCTACGGGCTCAGAAGGTCAAGTAATGAAGCATGGCGCTAATGTGATTGAATACATCAATTAACATTGTATTGATTCGAACCCGAACTTTGATGAGTTGAAACACACTGTTTAACGTAAGCCCGGCGACCAACACTGTGAATCGTTGGCGTTTTGTTCGTTCGGCTCGCGTCAATCAGTGTATAATTTGCAACTAACCAAAGGTACCAGTCAAGACTCTGAGATAACCAAGCTTGAGAAGATGATGTTTGTTGGACTATAGCAATTATTTCTATTATTATGAACATTCATCCAATATCCAGCAGATTTTTTCGTTGACGATTATCTATATTGGTGTCATGACATGTTTCCAAGAACCTAATTTATCAGTTAACGTAGAGCCACGCCCCTATCATGACGCAATTCACTGCAATCATCTCACTGCAATCATCTGATTTCTTAAGTTATGTGCACGAGAACATAATTCACGCTGATGTTCGGACACGAAGCGGTAATTCTCCGTTTTATTAGGCTGTGATGAAACTTTACTGGACCTGGCTGTGGCAACATATTGTGATAATCCCATGCACGACTAGCCGATTTGAATACCTCTACTCCAACCGTTATTCAATCAAGACCGCAAATAAACAGGACTTTGTACCGAATTGGGTATATGAAATGGAATACAAAAACTACCGGTATCATATAATTTCATTTAATGAAAAACACGAAATAATCGGATAATGATAAGTTTAAATTTTTTTTGACAAACCAATCAAATTAACTAACCTGACTGACAGTTTTGGACGTCTTGACTCATCGGCGTTCTTCTTCAGAGGGACTTCTCTGTTAAGAAATCCGTTCACCGGTAGGTGGCGGTCGTCTAACAACATGGTAGTATACGTGACTCAGAAAGTGGGCCCCTTCTTCTCTGTGCATTGTCTTGTCTCCTCTACGTCTGATCCAGATAGCCTCCTTGATGCGTCTGATGGATTCATCATTTACTCTGTCTATGATCTTGTGGTGGTTCGAATCAAAGATGTGATTTTCTTACGGCGTGGTCCGCTATATAGCTTATTTCTGATTGGGAGTCTTTGTGAGACTAGGGAGTATAATTCTTTTTCTGTTGTACTTTTTTCTGTTTCCTTTTGGTGTTCCTTCAGTCTTGTCTCCGGTGTTCTCTCCCACTCTCCAATATGCGTACAATTACAGCTCCCGCATGGTATTTCATCACATAGTTATTAGTGGTTTTACTCTCCACTCGGCCTTTAAGTCTAACAAGCATTTTCCAGAGTGATGAATGGGGTTTCATAGCTGTGTTGACGCCCACGTTTTGGAATATTTTAGACACCCTCTCAGATAACACAGCAACATATGAAATAACAACCAACCCTTAGCTATTCTTGTTGTGTTTTTTTCCTTCGGTTATTCCATTCTTTTCTTTACTACGTTGAAGGTCTACTGAGGGTATCCGCGTCTTGACAAAGCAGTGCCGTTTTTTTCTTCTGTTACTTTGTCCTCGTCTTCAGTTACCAAGTTGTTCATACGTTTCAGTAGTGTGCGAATTACTCCCATTTTCTGATGTAGATGATGGTGAGAATTAAAATTCAAATACTGGTCCGTGTGGGTGGATTTCCTGTATACGAGGAGTTTACCCGAGCCATCCTGTTTTCAAACGATCAAGGTATCAAGAAAAGGTATTTTTCCATCACATTCCGTTTCATATGTGAATTTAATATTGTCGGTGTTATCTGTAGCATTAAGATGTTGTGTGAGGTTGTCGACTTCATTCTTCTTGATGATTTCCAGAATATCGTCAACATACCGTTTCACATACGAGGTTTCCATGAGATCGGGGCAGTTGCTATAGCTTTTTGTTCAAGGAATTATAAAAATATGTTAGCCACTATGGGAGACACAGGACTGCCCACAGCTGTCTAAAACCTTTGCTGATATAACACCTCTAAACGTAAAATGTGTGGTGGTAAAAATAAACTGTAAAAGCCCCATGCTACTTCTAACAGAGTTCTGTCTTTAAGATGTTTATCTTGCTGCAACCTGGATCTAATTATCTGCAGGGCATTTTCTATTGGTGTTGGAAAAAGAGAGACAACATCATGTTAAAATTTGCCCTTTCTCAATGACCACCTCCGCTATTAAATCTTGAGCTACTTGTTTTGAGTTCAATACTTGATGTTCAGTGTATCCCATAAAAGCGGAGAGAGAATATCGGCCAATGCTCGTGATGTTTCATAGCCTATGGATCCTATTTAGTCTACTATTGGGCGAACTTTTTCTGCCTTCCTTGTATCTTGCAATAGGCTAAAGAAGTGTGTACTGCCTATAATTGATCTTATTTTCTTAAGCCTAGAAAGAACAGAAACCAACTCACGTTTAAACATCATGGTAGATGTTCCTGTTTACCAATATTCAATCTTGTCCATAACAACCGTAGCTTTACCCTTCTCTGCTGGCAGAATGAGTATAGATTTTTTTTTCTTACTCAGTTGAGCAATAGCTTTGAGTTCCTCCTTGGTGACGTTAGGCTTAGTAATTTTTGCCGTTTGAAGAAGAACTGAGGCCATTCGCGAACGGAGAACAGTGGCTTCACCACCTATGTATGTTACCGACCTTGCAGGCAAGTTCCGTCGCAACGATGTAATCATCAAACGGAATATGGCTAGGTGTAATATAGGGGGAAAATTCAATCTTTTTGCCAAGACTCGCGTTTGTGCTTCACTCAACTTATACTTCGATAAACATTTTAAAAAGGAAATATCCGCCTAATTCAGGATTATTATTATCCGCACGCTTAATACAATCCTGGAGTCGTAATTTCTCGACATGTTTTTGTTTTGTTGCTGCGACGATATTCGATATTCTCGCTTCGTTTTATCACGTGATCACACACCTGCTTGTTAACGTCACTTGGTAAGCGCGCTTTCAAAGATACACCCCAGAGTGATCTTTTTTCTCGTGTAAATCTTTGATTTTGCTTGATGTTATTCTAATCTGCTCACTTAGTTTCGGAGTCACGTATGTTTTTAGACGACCGCCACCTAACGGTGAATGGATTGCTTAACAACAGCGCCGTCACTAAGAAGAAGGACGCCGTTGAGTCAAGACGTCCAAAACTGTCAGTCAGGCCAGTTAATTTGTTTGGTTGGTAAAAAAAAAAATTAAAACTTATCATTATCGTATCTCCAAACCAGATGAACAATTTCAATTATAAATGAATCGGACTTCTAGGTTTTCAGTCTTCATAAAAACGGTTTACAACCTGCATTTGTGTACATCCTAATTAGAAATTTTTTTTTCATGCCTTTTATCTCAATGGATAATTTGAAATTGAACCTCCCTGTACGGATACCTCTAGTAAGTACTCATCTTCCATAACGACCACTCATTCAAATTTCTTTTTTGACTTATTTTGATGTTTTTTTTACAAATATCTTTATTATGATTTATCTTGGACACCTCGGAAAATGTATTTTTTTTGGACAACCAATGTAACTTCTATACAAATTCTTTGTATTGTAATAGCTGAAAATCATCTTACTGAACCAGCTGATCTAATAATAGTAATACTTCATAAAATATAAATAGCGGTGTGTATAAAATTGTGAAGCCATCTGCTCTGAGAAGGCCAGCGTCTTCTTGTAAGGTCTTATATTGCGTTTGTACCTAATGTAACAAACAATTGTATCGGTTTTCAAATATGAAAGTAAATTAGTGACCATGCTTTTAAGCATGGTCACTTAAAAGAGCCTTCTTCAAGTAATGACGGTGATTCAATGATAGGCGACTTGAATTTTATCTGCCGCCCTCTACTACTAGGAGTTTCAAGACAAATTGGTTTTATAAATAGACAGTTTGTATGCAACTCTTTTCTATTCATATTATTATTGTCTACTCATTTGTACTGAAATTCCTGGTCGTAGAGGGCAACAGACACAATCAACAGTTGTCGAAAACTATTAACTTAGACGTAGCCTCGTCGTCTTTAGTTTGCATTACATCAATTTGCAAACCTCACTATCATGTAAACCAGGTGCGGATCCAGACCTTCGCACCGTTCGCCATTGCGAAGGTCAGACGACCTCAGAATCTGGTACCTCACCACAGGGGCCCCAAGCGACCCATGGACCCCCAGCTTCTTCACATGGGTTTTGCGAAGGTCACAGTACATGTCTAGATCCGCCCCTGTAAACCGTGTAGTGCTGGAAATGATCTGTTTATCTGAACAATTCAACTTCTGGGCAACGTACTCTATTGATTTGAAAGAGTGAAATATAACTCGTTTTAGAGTGAATTTCACTCTATATTGATCACTTCATATCTGGAGTTATTCCATCTCTTTCAATAGTGAAGGATCACTCCTTTGGAGTGAATCTTACTCTATAGTAATCACTCGGTAACTCGTGTAGTGATCACTTCAGATCTGGAGTGATTCCATGTCTCTCAAGAGTAAAATATCACTCGTTTTTGGAGTGAATTTCACTATATAGTGATCACTCGATAACTCTTTTACTGATTACTTCAGACCGGGAGTGATTCCAACTCGTTCAAGAGTAAAATATCACTCATTTGGAGTGAATGTTACTGTATATTGATCACTCGATAATTCTTAGTGATCATTTCAGACCGTGAGTGAATTTCACTCTATAGTGATCACTTGATAAATCTCACTTCATACCTTGAGTGATTCCAACTCTTGCAAGAGTAAAATATCGCTCGTTTGGAGTAAATTTCACTCTGTAGTGATCACTCGACAACTCTTTAGTTATCACTTCAGACCTGGAGTGATACCAACTCTTTCAAAGCAAAATATCGCTTGTTTAGAGTGAATTTCAATGTATAGTGATCACTCGATAACTCGAGTAGTGATCACTATAGAGTGAAATATTACTCGTTCTGGAGTGAATTTTAATCTATAGTGCTTATTCGATAACTCGTGTAGCGATCACAATTGAGCGAAATGTTACTCGTTTTGGAGTGAATTTCACTCTATAGTGATCATTCGATAACTCGTGTAGTGATCACTATTGAGTGAAACATTACTCGTTTTGGAGTGAATTTCACTCTATAGTGATCATTCGATAACTCGTGTAGTGATCACTATAGAGTGAAATATTACTCGTTTTGGAGTGAATTTCACTCTATTGTAATCATTCGATAACTATTTAGTGATCACTTCCGACCAAGATTGATTCCAACTCTACTCAAGAGTGAAATATCACTCGTTGTTGGAGTGAATTTCACTCTATATTGATAAATCCGAATCCCACCATTCCAAGAGTGAAATTGTACGACAAAGTAACTTTATAATGTAAAGTCTATTAACATTATTAAAATCACTCTCGTAGTAAAAAGTCACTCTTAGATTGGAAATATTAATCCTTATCGAAGAGTGAGAATTTCACTATTTTACATTAAAAGAGTACAGTATAATAATTGTGCCAATAGTGGAGAGGCACTTACTAACACACAAACACCGGTCTGGAAATTGTACACATCTCTCCCGTAGCTGAAACCTAGTTAACAACATTTTTATTCATTTATTTTCGTAGGATATGCAACCACCTCAGATGACAGCAGTATTTGGTGTAAGAAAAACTGGTGGAAAGATATACTTAGATTGCCAATGTAAGTCGATCCGACGCGGAAAGCTGCGCGCAGTAGCTGTAGCTGGTCAGTGCCACCAACTGCACGCCATTACTTTTATTTAGGCAACAAAACCGGGCTAGTATTCCTATTCTACAACCGCCTATACAAGGTGATTGGAGATTAGAGTGCGGCTACTGGTCCAGTTATACAAGCAAGACCAGTGATCGAATGGATTTGGTTCTGTATTGTTCTTGCTTTTATACTATTAACATCATCTGCTATGCAAATTTCCAATTTCTGCGACTACGCCTGAGGGGAAAGTCGCCGATTGTAGTAACCTGAGGCGTTATTCCCAATTTGCATAACTCCAGAAACAAAAAAAATAATATATTGTATACAGTTTTAATAAGGAAGTAAGCTTTTAAAAGTGTATTTATAACGATACTTTAGTTCAATTCTAATGTTGTTGTTGTTGTTCTAATGATTAATTAAGTGTTTCATATCTTGTAGACATTTAAAGTATACACCCATACAATGGTGGTTATCAGAAATTATATATGGAAAGAACTAAACTCAACTAGTGCGTGACAAGACCGACAGACAGACAGACATTTAAAAAAAATCTGTTTATATAGACGCTTTGCACGTCTAAAAAAACTCTATGGTCAGTAAGTCTTGGCAATCACACATCAGGCCTAGGTCTCGACATAATGATTAGTGCTTGAGACTGCTAAGTCGATGTAAAAAATAGGCGTCTTTCATTACAGAAGATCATGTAGAAACGCGCTCTTGCTTTAGTTAAAGAGCCCGACACGCGAGTGGCAGTCTCTGTGAGTAGCTACATTTGGAAGCCGGTTCATTTTTGATTGTCTGGTCTTTTGAGCGTAGCGTTTTTCATCTTTTTGGAGTTACAAAGTGACAGAGACCTTTCCTTGTAGCTTGCCAGGTATCCCTTGAAGCTGCTTCTGTCAATACAGATGGTTAAGTTTCCATTCATAGCATACAACTGCATACGACCCATTGGCTAACCCTTAAATGTGTCCCCAAATCTCTATTTCGGACCACAATCGTCACCAAAACGTAATCAGTTCTTAGTACAAACTGAACATCTTTACAAAATTCCGTCGTAATCTGTTGTGTAGTTTTTCCGTAATCTTGTTAACACACACACAGAGACAACACGGGTGAAAACATAACCTCCTGACAACTTTGTTTGGCGGAGGTAGTGAAAATGTTGTAATATATGTAACAAGTCAGTAACATCAGAAATGTGTGCAATCTGAACAGTTTGACACCAAAATCAAAAGTCTACATCTAGCAGGCCCAGATATATTAACTGTTACTATGATTCTATGCATTACAAGTCAAATGTCAATAACTCATGTTTTCATTAGGTGAAATAGGAACTTATGTATTTTCCACAGGTTTGCCCCACATTTTGGCGAGGGTAAGCCTAACCATCGCTTACTCTTTTTTTTTGTTTACTAATTTTAACAAAGATGACAAAATCAAAAGAAAACGGACATTCATCCTACAGCAGTTGAGTAAATGTTAGTGACGATCCCGTGAAGGGTGCATTTCATGCCAGGGGAAGATGCAAACTTTTGGTAAAGGGAGTGGGGCCGGCAGAGAGTCAAAGTTTTAGGGGGTCCGGGAGGCGATACGCGAATGCTTACCCGGGAAATTTTGAACTTTAAATATCCGGAAATGGTCTTCAGGACGTGTTAAGAGATCAATTTTTGTCTTATGATTGCTGACAAGCTTTCGTTTTTTAGACAATATTAATAATATTTATATATTTCACTTTCCGAAAGCGGGGCCTGGAGCCGGTCCAATCCCCTTAAATCCGCCCCTGCTTTGGCCATTTTAATAACAAATTGATTTTTAAACAATGGCAAAATGGTATATTTAAAGGAAACTTTCCAGGCATATAATAGCTAAAAAACGAAATGATAGATTTTGATTTTTTATGTTACTTTTCTTTATCTCTATTATAATTTTCCAATTGGTATTATATGGTCACAAATTGAGGCAAGGCATGGCAAAACCACCAGGTTGTCGCACAGGAAGTTATTGAGAAATAAGCAAATAAACAACAGGAAATATAAACAAATACAAAGGAAATTTGTGT
>JAOTQE010000028.1:0-11476 GCA_025631205.1 Nesometra sesokonis
ATTATGCTCTATTAGAAGATACTAATAACTCAATTTTGGATTTTCCTACCATGAGACTCATTTTGTGGTGAGACCTCGCATATAATAAAGTACACCAGATATTGACTTGGTCAATCAGTAATCTAAATGTTTATGATATTGTTATAAAAACATTCCTCAATTCACCTAATAAGGGGAAAAGTCAAAAAGACATCAATCATCATTGGGCTGTCATAAAATGTCCCAGTTTAAAAATCAACATTTAGAAAATTCATGAAAGATAACCATTTATCATTAACTTTAGGTACACCAGAAATTCTCTTCTGCCATAAATTATTTATAAATTTTGTTATGCCAACATTCTACCAATTCACCTTACAAGGGGGAAAGGTTTTTTTGTCTTTTGTGGGTGTCTCCCAGCTATATTTTCTTCATTCAATCATCACTTATTATAATTAAGAATCAATCGATTATTTTAAGTTCAGTATTTACATTACGTAACATTTAAAATATACATTGTTCTATCAATCCCTCGCAATCAGTGTGAGAACAAAATATTTACAGTTAACAGGTTTAGAAACACCGTCGAGAATTATTATACATTGTCAAGAAGGCAAAAGCTACCAACATCAAAATAATCATCACACATGCATACAATTTTATATAAATATACATTTTGGATTTCATAGCACATATGTGAGGTGTCATGACAAGAAAGGTATCATGCTGTACACCAGGTTGTCTTGAGACATTCACAAAACAGGCAGAAATACAAACATTTTATAAAAATAAGATCCTCATCACCCTGTTGACTTTACTTCTCAAATCACATAATTACAAATTTTCTATGTCTAATCACAACAAACATGTTTCCGGACCACATTCCCTTTAAAAAAATAACACCCTCTGACTAGGTACAGTAGGTGTACCATGTTAAATCACTAGAGAGATCTACCAAGAACCACAGATAACTACATAGTAAGGTAGTATAAAATTACCCTGTCTGTTGATGTTATTAATGCCTTAAGGTTTATTCTAAATAACGGCTGTATTTTCCTATGTATAATGGTATAGCATTGCTTCCCATTTCCTTGGTAGTATCCCTTGATATGTAGTTTTTTATAGGGTTTACCCTGTTAACTACCTGTATCTACCCTGTCGCTACCATTATCTACCATGTTAAGAGTTATTTTTTTCAAAGGGTTCCGTAAAGGTTTTCTTTCAAAACCAATTGCAAAACAGGCAGTAAGTCAACAGTTTTTTTTTTTTTCAAGGGGAAAAGTTAACGAGAGACATCTATCATCAACAGGCTGTTATAAAATGATGGGTAAATGAGTTTCCTAGTTTAAAAATCAGCATTTAGAAAATTCAAGAGATGATAACCAGGTATTCTAACTTGTAAGTATACTATAAATTGATTTTCAGCATAAGTAATTTATATATGTTTATAAATATCGGTATTATTTTATATTCAATTCACTTAATAAGAGGATAAGTTTAAGAATACACATCCATCATAATCATCATGCTGTCATGAGCTAATGGGAAAATACAGTCCTAGTTTAAAGTCAACATTTAGAAATGTCATAGATGATAACCAAGTATTATAAACAAATAGGTACACCAAAAACTGATTTGTGCCATAAATAACTTATATGTGCTGCTATGTCAACCTTATTCAATTCACCTAATAAGGGGAAAAGTTAAGGAGAGACACCCATCATCATCAGGCTGTTACGAAATGATGGTTAAATTGACTGTCCTAGTTTAGAAATCAACATTTAAAAAATGTATGGATGATAACCAGGTATATGAACTTATAGCCACACCAGAATCTTTTTTGTGCCATATACTAACATTCTTCAATTCACCTAATAAGTGGAAAAGTTAAGGAGACACATCCATCATTCGGTTATCATGAAATGATAGGCAAATACAGTGTCTTAGTTTATTCAAGTTTTTAAAATCACCAAACATTGAAATATTGAATTTGATTTGTTATGAGGTCAATTACATTTTGAAATTTTAGTATAATTTGGACACATCATATATACAAAGGCCTCTTAATTTCAAATGCAATCATGTTTTTTTTAATTTTATAAATAATACTATAATTAAACATATCATGTATACATACGCCTATATATTTTAAATTTAACACATTTTGAATTTTATGTTACAAATTTATTAGAGATGCATGTTTCTTGACATGACCTTTCTAGTCCCTCATCCGAAATGATGACATAATTTATGTTGAAATATTGAATCCTGTCAGGATGGCATGTATCTCATTGCTTGGAGTATGCATTATACTTGCTGTTACTACTGCTTGGATCACTGACATTATTTTGATCATATCATTTTTTAAAAATTATTTTCAAATAAAAATACAAATACTTATGGACATGCAAGTTTAAAGAAGGATTTCTTTAACAAATGAGGTAAGTTGGAACCATAACTTACAAAAAAAGTTTACTACATATCTTGAATTAATTGCCATTTTGGATAATTTTTGTCATTAGGTCCCATAATAATCATAAGCATGCATCAGTTTTGGGGAAATCAAAATTATTTTTAAAACTCATTTTACTATTCAAACGATCATTTTTTCTGTTATATTCACTTGGAATACTTGGATTTGTTAACATAAATTAATATGAATGATTCTTGAGCTCACAACCGATGTACACAAAAAATATGGGCGTCGTATTTGTGTTTATTTGAGTTTAAAATAATGATGGACGATCTGGCCAACTTGAGATCACTACAACTTCGGAGGGCCGGTTAAAGAAAAAAACCTCCCACCATCATAAGTTTTTATGATTTGGTTGGGTGACAAACTAAAAATTCAACCAACATTTAACCAAGGATGTCATTTTTAATTTGGTCTAAACTTGACTCTAAACAAAACTGTCCCGAAAACTAAAGAAATGGACGGTCTGACAGAAGGGTCAGTTTTGAGAGGTGACTGTATTAAGTTATAAATTGCATAATAATAAGTGACCACAAAGTGATAGTTTCCACAAACCTGGTAGCACAAAATTAAATCAGCTCCCAAATTACCATTAATTACAGAAAGGAAATTGGTGTTTGGCAATCAAACGATCATAGATGATCCAGACCGCGTGACCAAAAGCTCATAAATTAAAGACCGGTACAGTTAATAAGTGACCTGTGTAGTTATATATACTCAAAAAATTCTTCATAGTAACTGTGATAAGTGTAGTGTATATTTTAACTATTGTATCAATACAAACATTTCAGCCAATGTAAACATGTAATAAAAAATTTAATATTTATGCAATAAGTAATGAAAGAACTGAATGGGTATTTTAAACATTTAGGGGAAGGTGTGGTGTCAGTAAATGTGGCAGAGCCAAGCAAGTTGAGACATAAGTCGGAAAATTGAAAATTGAGTCTTTTATGGATTATAAAACTACACATTATTATCTTTAACATGCAAAAAAAAATGTTTCATACGATGTTTCCTTGCGAAGTTTTGATCAGTGGAAATTCAATATTTAAAATGTAAGTTTTGAGAAAACTGCATTTGAAAATTGCTTATCAGTATACATAGACTAAGGTCATTTTAAAATTCCATTTTTAAACACTTTTTGGATCATATATCTGAAAATTGTTAAGGTAGTATGAAAGTTGAATTTTTAAATTTTCGCCTATTGTGTAAAACTATTATTATTTGCAACTTATGTCTCATTTGGCTTGGCTCTGCCACAAATGTGTGCATTCAATTGAAGGAAAGAGGGTGTTAGCAGGAACTCTGCAATTAATATTTTTATGGATTAACCTACAGAACAATTAGTTGACGACCTAGCAGATAAAATTTCACAAAATTTCAACAGTGAGATCCGTTGCAAAGCGAGTTCTAAACCAAAAGTGGGTCTACTACTCAAATTAAATAATAGGAAAATTACAGATTTTTAAAGGTTGTTTCTAAAAACCAAAATCACATTACAAAAATTTTACTTCCATAAATGATCAAATATTTTTGAATGCGATTTCTTTATATGGTTTTCAAACATAACCCTTTCAAAATCTATAATTTTCATATTTTTTAACTTTAAGGAGTACTAGATCAGATTTTTGATTTAAGACTCACATTGAAAAGTGTTTTCCTTAATTATCCCATTGTCCAAATGTTTTGTAAAGTTTATCACTGAGGTCACAACTAATTATTCTATAGGTGTTTCCATGGAAATTTTTATTCCAGAGTTTCCCTTTAAATTTCTAACATCACTGCATATCAGCTGTGAAGATTACCACTATTAGTAACTGCAAGAAGTGTACCGTTTATATATCAACTAGTAGATCAATATACACATTTGATCTGTGTAAACACATGCTTAATAGTTTGTAATACGATCAAAACATAACAATACAAACATTTCAACTAATGTAAACACAAGCCTAATATTCTGAATATAAAAAGTCAGTCTTGGAGGGCTCTGATGTTTTGGCAGAACTTGATAAAGGGATGAAAATTACCAAAAAAAAAATAGTAAAAACAATAACAAAAAAAATTGGTGGTGTGAAAACAAGCTTGATATTTAGTAATAATCTGTACATTTGATGAAAAGGATGAGAAGAAAATATCTGAAATGTTAAATACTGTACCTTTTCAGCTGTTACTGGTATTGAAGCAAATTTAGGTCCATTGTAATCCCTGTATGTTTCGACATCATACCAAATCTTAAATGAAGGACAAAATTTTACATTCAAAATTCATGGTAAGGCCAGATAAATGAATAACTTGTTTAGTGTCACATGGTAAAAATAGTCAGATGGGGGGGGGGGAGGTTTTAATTTTTATTTTTATCCTTCAATATTGTAGATGGGGAAATTTTATTATTTTTGTTTTTGTGTCAAATACTGTTGAGGCAGGTTAATTTTTGTATTGTTATGTACTTCATTTTTGGTCCTTATCAAATATTATTACATTACAAAAAAGTCAACATTCTTTCTTTTTGTTGTGGTTTGAGTTGGGCACTTCTCCTACATATGCAGAATAGGGTTGAATAAGATCGGGCTAATGGACAATCGATTCCACAAAGAGACCAACACAATGATCATTTTAAAAAATCATTGCAAACATCGTCCTTTTCTACTAAAACCAAAACTTTGTGAATAAGTTTTTATTTATTCATTTAATTAACAACAGTTATAAAGTATTGTGCAGTAAATTTAACATTTAGGCCTACTACCCAATTTTCATGGTAAAAATGGTAAAAAAAATTAGAGGCAGCCCAAAAAAATTCAGGAGGGGGCTGTGACGCTAAAAAGTATATTTTTTTATTTGGCCTATAATGCCACAGATGTATTTTTTACAGCAAGATGGTAAACTTCCACAAAATACATAGCCCCAAAGTGCAGCTCCATGTAAGTGCCTATTATTCGTCCTAACGCTGTTGCTAAGTCAAAAATGCGCCCCAATCTTTCATAGAAGTTTCAAATTTATCTATAAATGAAAGTAAATTTAATCCAAATCTAGAGACATTGACAACGTAAAATATGTGTGATGTATGTAAATAATTTTTTTAACAAAAGAACGTTAAAAATATAATAATTGTAAAACAGTTATTATTATTTAACTTTCATGTTTGTGACGGAGGCTGAGAAATCAAAATAGTAGGTGCCTACATAAAACTGTAATTCTACAGTGTTAGTTCACAATCTAGCCGTAAATAATAAATTTATGACTAATTAATACCCATTGTTTATTCAAAGCACTTTATCTCTGCCTTATTTTGTTTGAGACCCTTTGAAAAAAATAACACCCTCGAGCAAGGTGGGACTACCATGTTAAATTACTAAGAAGATCTACCTAGAGCCACTGAGAACTACCTAGTAACTAAGTAGTATACTTTTTGATGTTATTGATACCTTAGGTTCAATAAGTTAATTGATTGTCATGGTGTCAGTTCTAATTAATCTAAAGATCTATTAATGTCTGTATTTTCCTATTGTATGATATTGTTGAACATCCTCGGAAGGCTCCGTTGGGAGAGAAGCAGACATTGTATTAATTGAAAGATTTATCGGTCTTGGTTATGGGATTATAGGTAGCAGAGGTTGGTGTATGGTAGTTATTACAGGGTTAACCCTGTTAACTATCTTTCACTACCATTAACTACCATGTTAACAGGGTTATTTTTTTTCAAAGGGGAGTGCCAGATTGCTAGGACATAGGAAGAAACTGGTGAGTGGCCTGCTTCAAATCCGGAGCCTGTAGATTGGCAGGCAAGCATGTCAACCACCAAGCTACCATGCCATGCTGCTTTCTGTAAAGAACAGCAGAACCCAAGGCAAGTTGGCAAAAGCAATATGCCCATAGATGGCCAAAGACTGAGAATACGATGTGTCATTTCAAGACTAAAGCATGTTACAAGTGGACATTTGATTGGCTCTCTGCCTACAACATTCTCATGGGCCACTGTCCAGGGAGTACATACTTAAATTTTGTAAAAATCTTAAAACATTAGTTTAAAAAAAAAACAATATGATGATTAATTTAATAAGGCTTACAGTGTCTTTGCCTGGGAAATACACATTAACAGCTGTAGCTCCTTTCGATGTAACAGGGTGAACTAACAGAGCTTTGCCTAGAAACAAAGAAATAAATTAAATAACAATGAATTTATATAACAATCAAAAGATGTATAGGTTCAGCCAAGTCACGTTAGAAATTAACGATATAGCGCCAACACTTGATTGATCGTAATTTGATGGCTAGATAAGATTGACTGACAATGATGTATGTTTAAGGATTGTACGAATATAGTCAGGATACATGATTCTGAGAAATGTTTAAATGATCTACTTTAAACGGTCAATATTTCCTGTCATCACTCTTCCAATAACAAATCCTCATAATTGTCGTTTGGATACAAACAAGATTCAAGTTTTGGCACATTTTAAAACTATGGTTAATTCATAAATTTTTTTTTCACTTTTATGTTTGTTAGAAAGGGAATAGGATATTCATTTCTACACATTTTGGGAATCATTTTAAAATTTTATTTGTGTTAATGTATAAAGTACACAGAAATTAATTATTATATTCTCAGGATCAAGTTAACATTTTTAATTGTCACCATTGTCATTTTATTGGCATTCACCAGCTGCGAGACAAAAAACATGCTTGCTTACATGGTTACATTGGCATGTATTATAAAATAAAATAAAAATAAAGTAAAATTACTAAAAAAAATTTATAAAAAACCCAGTGGCTGGCCTACATTTAAGACAAATGTTGTGCCTGGGAAAATACAGATTTTTTTAAGGCCTTCAAAACAAAACGTCTTCCAAAAAGAAAATGTATTCATGCAAACAATTGTATTTGGCCATTAAGTGAATTTTCCAAAGAAAAGAAAATACGTAAAAGTTTTAAAATGTTTGTGCTAACCATGTTTGTATTTATGGAGGGCAACCTCTGTTATTATGTTGCTAACTTTGTTTAGGAACTTTACAAAACCGCAAAGAATAATAATTTAATGATTAAGTATTTCCTTCATGTTTCATTATCTTTCTTTGTATTTTACTTACAATTATTATATCTTAGTTTAAGTTTCTCATAAGTTAGAATTGGCTGGCCTTTCTTTGCAAAAGGGTCAGACTTTAATAATAATTATAAAATGATTGTACACGTCTATAAATATACATGGCTAAACCATACACACATAGTTATTAGTATCAATAAAAACATAAGGCCTAATAAAATTGTTTACTGTTCTTGAAAACAAGTAATCCTATCTCGATGATTTCATACTTGTGCTTGTTGTCGACTGATCTTTTATTATTTTTTTGGCAAGTGTTCTTTATTTTTTTTTGAAAAATGTCGAGTGTTGGTTGGCCAAGTGGTAAAACCTTTGAAGTGGACTTATTTCCAGTGGGGTCCTTCTGGTAGTCATTGGGCAGTATACCAGAAGACAATGCACTACTCTTCAAAGAGTGCACTGCGTTCTTAAACATGTACATGAGCCATGCTGTACAAGGGACCAATGACTTAACATCTCATCAAAAAGACAGTGCACTAATAGCTTGTATTTCGACCCTCCAGCGGAAACACAAGGAGAGTGGCGTGGTGTTGAATCGAAACATGGGCCAACGAGGTACGGTTCAGCACACAGCACAGTGATATCCACCAGCTAAACTAACTGAGCTAAATGCTATGATCCATACTTATTTAATCACAGGGTTGGTCCCAGCGTTCTGTCAAGCCCAGGCTAAAAATTATAGCAAGGAGCATTTTTCTGTCCATTTGAATAAAAATGGTGTTTGGTTTTTTTTTTTCATTTAGCATTGGCAAGGAGGTGGTAAGAGAAAAAAGGCATTTTTTATTTTTAAAGAAAAATGAGTTTACACTTCTTTGTCGAACGTTGGAGAGTAGGGGTGGAATTTTTTGTGGATTTCAAGACAGAAATATAAATAATAGGTTAAGTTAACCTCTATGAACTTTACTTTCATTTTGAAAGTTATTTTTAGGATGAAAAATCTAAATTAATCTGGAAAATATGAATGAATCTGTTTTTGAATTTGTTATCTTAACGGTGCAACAAGCCAAATAATGGTGTCTGAAGAAAATTACTCTCTTCAAAATGATTCAGCAAAAACAATGCTATAAATCCTGCCTTCTATATGATTGGCAATGACGAGCAAGTTACCAAGCTCCACCCACCTATCATGTACTCATCTTCAGTCTTGAACGTGTCAGTGTCCGTAGGGAATAGCGCCCACAGGGGTCTGAAAATCAAAGATATAAAAATACATTTACTTTCACATACATAGGGTTCATACACTTTCAAACAAGTAAAATTCAAAGACATTTCAAGGACATTCCAGAACATATTTTCTAAATTTCAAGGAGACTCATTCAATGGTCTTGCCATGCGCGGTTCAAAAAAATTAAAAACTTTCGGAGATTAATGAAAATAGCTGTTTTACCTCAAGTAATTTTTTTTGACTTTCAAGAAATTCAAGGATGCGTATGAACCCTGTATACAGTTTACATGTACACAACTCATAAGCTATTATACCACTTACTATTAGTTAACACAGAAAGAAGGATCAAACACATTTTATTATGCGCGGGACTCCATCCGGTTTAACAAAATTTACCGCACTTATGACGAGGCACTATTCCAAGCGCATATTCTACAGTTCGTACAGCCTATCCACGAAGCGCGACATTCGACCCAAGAGTATTCCAATTACTATTCAACGCGCAGTCACCCCCATGCATCTGGCAGAAAAATTAGTGTCAGGTACGGAGTTTTGTGAGTTCTATTCTAAATCATGCGAACATCGTGTGTGCTCATTCTTGTGCTGTTTATATTCTTTGGTATTACTCACATTTAAGATGTTGAAGATGACACAAAAAATGAAGCAATCTAGTAAATTAAAGTTTTTAATTGGTATTTCTGTGAATAGGATTCATATACTTTTGTATAATTCGTCCCATTGGAAAGGAAAATTTGCCACAATTTTGTCAAATAGAGAGAAAATGTATTTTATTAACCCTAGCCCATATGCAGGAAGTGTCTATTAAGAACAGCTTAACTATAGGTGTCTAATTTCAATAGAGATTTTATTCACAGAAAAGTACAGGATTGATACACAACAAAATAGGTACTATATTGCATCAAGTTTGATTTGTGTTATGAGTGGCCCTGGAAGTATAAACTGACAAGCAGAGACTGTGTATAGACCATAGACTTATAGCGGAACTCGCAATGTGTCGATATGGAGAGCTGAAAGGGGGAGAAATTATGACATTTCAAAATGACATTGTGTACATCATGACGAAAATATAAAGGGAGAACTCAGCGATATCTTACAATATATCAAATTTTTATGAGTATCTACGAGAACTAATACTGATCAAAACAAAATCATTAATAATAATCTTAACCCTGGTAATAATTATTGTGGGTGCATGACATTTTTAAAATCCTGCAGAGTGTCAATCTGTTCTCCTCAAAATTTTGGGGAAGCTAATTATAATCACCAGAAATGAATCTCATTTGTAATGAAGAGAAATTTGATATTTTGAAATGATTCATAGGCATGATATATATGTATGTATAAAAGCTGCTCCTTTGTAAGTTTTGTACACAAAGTTCCTGAACACCCTGTAAAATAATGAGCGGTAATGGGTCTGGACAATTACAATCATGATCTCAATAAGACTTATTGTAATGTAATGTAGTTTGATTTATATAGCGCCTTATACAGTAGAGTCTTAAGGCGCTGTGGACCAGATGTTACACGTTCATATAACTTTCTATGCCCCTACGTCATGTCCTGCTACCCGATACAGGTGCTCATTCATCTGTCCACAGCAGGGGATATATGAAACAGTACACCAGGGTAACCCCCTACTTGTCTCGAAAGATGTACTGGATTCTTTATAGTGCACACAAGCCATATGTATACACTGGGCCTACGGTTTATAGTCCTTATCTCAGAACCATGGTGCGAGCGGGTCTCAAACCCATGTTATTGTTGTTATTGCTATGGTTCACGGTTCCCCTGCACTAACCACTTGGCCATACAACTCGCACAAATTATTCATTCATAGAAGTACTGATGAAGAAAGCCTCTAAGGGTGAAACTGGAATAGTCCCAGAAATTAACTTCGAATTGAGTGGACACTTGAGTATAGATTAAAAAAATGTTACTTAATTGATAATCTGTGCTGTAACTATTTGTTTAAAAAATGAGAAATTAAAAAGATTAATAAAATTTGTTAGTAAATGTATATTTTTATAATTACAATTATAGATAGAAAGAAGAAAAGAAACAAGGAACGGCAATACAGAGATGAAAAATCATTGAAAAAAAATCAATTTTGGCCCTAGTTTTTGTGTACATCCTTGTCAGCTCAAGAAGCATTTACAGTATATTATTAATATGTTAAGAAAATCCAAAGTATTTCATGTAAACATAAAAGAAAAAAAAAAACAATTGTTTGAATAGTAAAATGCGTTAAAAAAAATTGGGATTTCCTCAAAAGTGATGCGTGCAATCAATAATTTTTTTATGGTGCCTTATAGATGCATCCTACACCCAATACAGGGTATTTGAGTAATATATTAAAGGCTTAAATATGTCTGCGATTCATCGTATAACATATCATCCCCTATCTTACACACTTCTTGCAGTCACAGCTAAACCAGCTGTTCTATACAAGCACGCTTGGGAAATGCAATTTAATTTATTTCAGGAGCAAAAGGAAAAAAAATCCAGTCCTTTAGTTTCCTTCTTTACGGATAACCTGATTAATCATCATTGTTTCGTTTTTAAAAAAAAAAAACAAAACAACATTCTTGAATGTTAAATATTTTAAGCATTATGTACTACACAAAGTATGATACCTATTCATTTTCAAGTAAGAAAGTATAATGCATACTCCAAGCAATGACATACACGCCATCGTGACAAGATTCAATATTTCGACATAAATTATGTCATCATCAGGAAT
>JAOTQE010000039.1:0-11475 GCA_025631205.1 Nesometra sesokonis
AAAACAAAAAAAATAAAACTAATATACCAAATTTCACCCACAGGATATACTTTAAAGTGAAATCTAACACTCTCATTGAATTTCTTGCCCCAGATTACATAGAAAACCACACAAAAATCAAAAGAATTGAGTATGAAATGAAAAAGTTATGAAATATTTGACACGAAACGGCAATTTGATGACCCCCCATGGGGTACATTGGTGCAAATCAGTTTTTTTTGGGCAGCACCAACTCATTTTTTTGCCAATTTTGATAAAAATGGTGTCAGATTGTGGAAGGGTGTGGAGAAGAATTACAAAAACTCTGGCATAAAAAAAATCAGTAATGTTCCCTCATCATAATGACCGCACCTCCATGTTTCTTCAGGCATGATAAAAAAACAAAAAAATAAAACTAATATACCAAATTTTACCCACAGGATATACTTTAAAGTGAAACCTAACACTCTCATTGAATTCCTTGCCCCAGATTACATAGAAAACCACACAAAAATCAACACAATTGAGTATGAAATGGAAAAGATATGAAATATTTGACGCGAAACAACAATTTGATGACCCCCATGGGGCACATTGGCGCAAATCAGTTTTTTGGGCGGCACCAACTCATTTTTTGGCCAATTTTGACAAAAATGGTGTCAAAATGCTTGGGGGATCATACTCTATCAAATAAGCTGGTTCCCTAAGGAATTTAAAATGTTGACCTTTTTCACCCTTGTATAGCCCACCACTATTTACAGAGTTACAACTAGCCCAGTAGTACTCATATAATAATCGGCAAGGTTCATTAATTAAATACTGTATTTAAATTATTTAATAAGTAATTAACACGCTGTAAATGGCGTTCTGGTAGTGAAGGCTATGGTTAGCATCCCTAGATTGGCAAACCCAACCCCAACTTTATCATTGCAGAGATAGCATCCACAGCTACCAGACCTTTTAGTCACGGTGTAATTAAAAAAGGGGGATTCAAACACCAGGATTCATTAATCATATTCAATGATTATGAAATGGTACAAAAGAAACAAGAATCTTACAATCAAATCAGAAATCCAAGACGAAACCACTCCTTAACCACTATATGACTGATTCCATCAGACCATGCCCGAGTAGGCCTAGCTTACATACAGACATAATAGGAATTGAAAACTTGTAGGCCCCTCTAGGCTAGGGCCTAGGCCACTGGTTAGTGGTGACCCGTCCGTGCAGCAGCCGTGCAAGTAAGCAAGGCAGGTTGGCCTAGCCTAGCCTACCAATAAGAAACCAGTTTGGGGATTTTAATTTGTATTATACATGTCAGATAAAACTTCTGCAAACCTGAGCTACACGAAATCCTTGAACATTTCTTAACATTTTATAACAAATTTATGATGCTAAATGCTCAACAAATTTCACTTTTCGAATTCTAAGCATGCATGAGTAGTTCCTCAGTATAGGGTCAGGTTATTCACACTATTGTCCTTGCAAATAACTAACTAAAACAATAAGAGATACTGTACCATGAAGGACTTGTTATTTGACCGATGTCGTGTGAATAGCAGCAAAAATAGTCCGCCCTCTATCATACACTTTTTGATGGTCGAAGCCTAGCGATCATAAACAAAACAGCTTTGTTTTTAATTTTCAAAAAATAAAGTATTTAAAATGCCAATTTCCGTAAAAGACTATGTTTGGGATGAAACTGAGTTATCAGTACATATAACAATTCCTTTAAAGGGTATTAAATCAAACAAAGTAGACATATTTTCAACAGATGATTATCTTAAGGTAGGAGGCTTGATGTTTGCCGCCGTGTGAATACCAGGAATTAGGAAGGGCGACTGGATCAGCTGTTCAATTTCGTTTTTAATATTGGCCTAGAAATTTTAAATTAATTTGTATGTTAATCGTTTTGTCCAGATATTTGTTATATATCATGAATATAGTAATGTAAAATAATTTACACGTTTTTGACATTTTATTTCAGCCTAGGATGCCTACTGTCCATGCTTTTAGGTATACGCCAGGCTGCCAAACGGTTTTTTAAAATAATATTGTATCATTGACATTGTTCAGTTTTGTTGCTGATATTGACCTAGATATTTTCAGTTAACTTATATGTTAATCGTTTTGTCCAGATATTTGTTACGACATGAATAAATTATAATGTAAATAATTACACTTTTTCTACAGTTATGCGTTTTTAGGCAAACACACTTCCAATCGGTTTTATGAAATATGTATTTTCTGTTTTAGATAAAAATGATCACTGAGACCGGCTTTACTTCACAAGATGATTATTGAGACTTATTCCAAATATATAACCTTTGAATGACAACCCGGTAAATGTTGAGAGCTTCATAATGTGGAAAAATATGTTTCTCAAATCTTTCTTTAAAACTGTAAACCGAGGAGCCAGTAGGATTGAGAGGATTCCAAATATTAATTATTCATTGCGAGAAAATATCTGTACAGAATATGAGAGCTTTAGCAAGTTTCTTCTTAAATAATTTATGAGTGCGCTCTGGTACTATTTAAAACTTTTCTTTTTGTAAAACAGACCTGGATTCCAGTTAAGAAAAGAAAAACTAAACTTCTGATTATATCACTCATTTTTATTTTTTCTGTCTTCCTACATTCCCTTGAATACTATTATTGAAAACAGGGGCGGATTTAGAGGGGTGCGCATCCGGCGCGTGCCCCCTCTAATATCGTCAAAGTACAAGTGTGCCCCTCATATTGCGTCCGCCCCTCTAAGGTATTCTCCCAAAATAAAATACAGACTAAGTTTCGGACAATATATCATGAAATAGCTTAAGCATGTAAATTGCGTTTAAAACCGTTAACACGCCCACTACGCCGCAAATAATGTGCACCCTCTTTCACAAAATCCTGGATCCGCCCCTGGAAAACAACTGCATATATGAAGGAAGAACTTGCTGGTATTTATTCCCTCAAAACTTACCCTAATCATTAATCATCTACAATGACACACACTTTCTGAAAATTCAGTACAGTACTCTCATTTTACAAACTGGTACAGTTTACACTCAGTGAAATTTCCCTTTTAGTTCACAATCTCTTAAGATTATTAAATTTTGCATATGCAATCACAATTCTATGTCCATACCATAGGTATTATAATATGGGTAATATCAATTCAATTAAACAGAAGGACGCACAACTCTTGCGTGGAACATAGCACGATCGTACAGTAGCCCTTTGAACCATAACTCTAGTACCGACAAATTTTTGCTCCAGATGCTAAAAATTAGACTGCCAATACCATACGTTTACTGGTGGCAGATACATTTTGATTATTTTTTATAATTTCCAATGTGTATTTTTTTCTTGATTTTTTTTAAAGGTACAATCATTTAACACCACTGAAAACAATAAAATTTATTTTGTTAAAATTAAGCCATTAGATAAAAAAATAAAGTAAATTTAGATGAAGATTTTTTGCACAAATTTTCATTCTTTTTTAACATTATATAGCATTTTTTAAATTGACGTACCAATGTGTACCAAATAAGCTTTGTTGTAGTAATAGCGAATCAAATATTCTTTTTAGCATGGGGGTTCCCATATGTGACTCCGAGTGACTCCATTCCAGTTGATTAAACATAACTTTTTAGCAAATAAATTCTCAAAACTGATAAAAAAACCTTTGAAAAAAATAACACCCTCTGACTAGGTAGGTCCACCATGTTGAATTACTAGGGAGGTCTACCAAGAACTACAGAGAACTACCTAGTAAGGTGGTATATAGTTACCCTGTCTGTAGATGTTATTAATGCATTAACGTTTATTCTAAATAATAGGTGTATTTTCTTATGCCTACTTGTAGAGCATTGCTCACCAATATCCTTAGTAGTATCCCTTGATATGTAGTTTTTATAGGGTTAACCCTGTTAACTACCTTTATCTACCTTCTTGCTACCATTATCTACCATGTTAACAGAGTTACTTTTTTTCAAAGGAAGAAGCGCAACATCAAACATAATATTTGGAAATTCGATAACACGCTAAACTGTTATCATGCGTTGCCATCCCTAAGCGATTATTCATGATACATGCAGAGTATCTAACATCAGCGTGATTATGAATCTTCTTTAATAGAAAATTAATACCTCGGTTGTTGAGCCAATCGCATACCATCTCTAGTTATGAGAAACTTACATGTTTTGTTGGTACAAGAGTTTTAACTTTTGAAGTCCTGAGTTGTGCGCCATTTCTGTTGAATTGCCTTGGTAATATTAATTTTACCACATCACATCATATTGTTGTTTTTATAGGTAAATTACCCGCCTTACTTATTTGAGATCATGTTGTTTAAGCCAGTGGATGACAGCAAGGGTACAGCGCAAGTTGGTGATGGTACCATTGTTTTCAACCTCGTTAAGCAAGTATCTGAAACATGGGGGCGGCTTACATCTTCTGAATCAGGTCAAACAAATTTAAAGATTAATTTGTTCCTTCAAAAGTTACTTTTTAAAATTAATTTCAGTGGTGGCTGTTAATGATATGAGGCTAGTCGTGGCAAACCCACCAAGTTTTCGCACAAAAAGTTATTGAGAAATAAGCAAATACACAACAGGAAATATAAACAAAAGAAATGTGTGTATATTTTGTCCAATAACTTCAGTTATAGTTGTCCAATTTTGCTAATTGACTCCTCAATTTTAAGCATAAAAAATGTGAAACATGGCTATAACAAAAATTCAATTATTCAATTTTCCTACAACGTGGTGGTTTTGCCGTGACATGTCTCATATGTACTTCCAGAATGTTCCAATAAATTGATAAATAAATTTTTTATAGATTTTAATAGTCCATGTACCCATGTTGCACGTTAATATCTATTGTCACTTGTTGATAAAAATATTTTCACCATCAATTTTGAAATTAACTTGAACATATTAAAGTAACATTAAGAACATAAGAATAGAAATTAGTGTATACAGTATAAACATTATTTAATAACCTTTTTATATTGAAAAATATACCAAATATTTAGAGACTGTGCCAGGTTTTTAATGTTTTTTTGCTCATATTTATTATATAATTGTGTAATATTATCTTTTTTTGCTCGTCAGAAAAAAATTGGCAGATTCAGGATCTGCGCCTGCACATGACTTACAAGCAGCCAAAGGCTCAAACCATGGTTTTATAAAAATTATAGCCCAAATATAAAACAATCGGATATCATACTATACACAATGTCAACACAACAATGTCTTATGTGCGTTTAAAATATTGGCAATGGTAACAATTGGCTACTTTTTAAAAATGCTTGGATCTGGAATTTTTAGTAGGGCGAGTTACTTTCAAAATAAATTTTTTGTCATTTTTCAGGTGATAATACATCCTTAAATGACTTGCTCCTCTCAAGTTTGCAGCAAAATGGAGCTAACTCCAGGATAACTACTTGTCCTAAAGATGTCATGAATCTTTGAAGTGAAGTGCAAACACAAGCTATGTAGAAAGTGCCAGAAATGGCATTTCCGGTCATTTTTGGAAAAATATTGTCATTAAATAATGGTGTATGCATGTTAAGAACAATTTAAAATTAAAACCATGGTCAATACAGTCAGTGATTACTGGTCTATAAGGGTTCAAATCCACAGGCAGCCATTTTGAAAAATGCCCTCAAACAAGACTTTCCCATCACATCTGGAGGTGTATAGGAGCTATATTTTGTCTAAATTGCTTGCGAAATCTTTGATTGTCTGATGTATTTGTTTTTACAGGTGATAAAGAATTGATGAAAAGCAAACGGCAGTTAGCAGTGGAAGCAGCTCATAAGAAAGCAGAAGAGGAAAAAAAGATGGCAGCTATCAAAAAGAGAGAAGCTGAAAAATATGCACTTAAGAAACAGATGAGGGTAAGTATCATATTTAGAAACACAGCTGAAGCTCTCGTAAGTGGACACACTTGATTCTGGGAAAAATGTTTGCTTACGAGAAGTGGCCATTTACGAGAATTCCGGATGATAGAAGGCTAAACTTTATAAAATAATGTTATGTTGTTATGTCCAATATTTCACACCTTTCCCAATGCCAATAACCTCTCAAATTTCTAGTTACTGCATTCTATATTTATCAAATTTTATTTATCATTTTTAAAGATCAGTGATTTGGTAATGGTTTTCAGCCATTACATTATAAGGATAGTTTGTATTTCTTGCACGAAAATTCACAAATTTTATGGGATAACCATTATGGAGGTAATTTAACATACAAAAAAAACTAAATTTTATGTCATAAAGTTTTCATAGCCGCATAAGGGAGGTGTCCACTTACAAGAGATACTAATTGTACTGATTAGATAGGAAAACCAATCAGGCCTTTGAATGAGTGGCCGATGGGAGGTGTAAGCTTATGAGAGGTGTCTGCACATAGAGATTCAACTGTAGAGTTCACCTCCCTCAATACCAACTACCTTTCGGATTGTCAATTTTGTTTCTGATTTTTTAGACAGTTTGGTTTTACTTTAACAAATTTACCCATGATTGATAATTTTCAAAAGAGGACAGAAAGTACAGGCTGTAGAAGACGGCATTTCTGTTAAGCCCTGTAAATTTTCTCACTGTGCATGTCACATTTCTTCGTCATCTTTTTTAGGTCAAATTGAATATTTGCCGTCTACTGAAAATTATATATTATTCTTAAATAACCCTACATAATCGTAATTTAAAAAGTGGAGTTTTTCAAATATTATAGATCATTTTAACATATTATAAATATTTTAAACAAAAAGTGATGCTTTTAATACAATAACATAATGTGTTTAGTCAAGAGCAAAATGTAAGGCTGGTCTTTGTGATGCATAAGCCTATTTATGTAAGTGGGCTCCATTGAGCATACTGTAGAACCTCTTCACTGTCCTGTTTCGTAAACTCTCTAATGGTTATATGGATTTTAGATGAAATATGAACATTTTTTTTAACTGACAATCCATATAATTACTGACCTTTAAAGACAGTTTCAGTGTTCATTCCAAGGATAACATCTTCACCGGAGTGATGATTCTATTTTTAAGCAATACAACCACCAGTAGGTGGCAGTCCATTAACAATTCGGGGTTCATATATACAATGACGGATCCAGGGGTTACACTAGGTGCCATGGAGGGCTGCCAGCAAGAAAAATGAACACTAACAACAAACGTAAAACTGGCAAGATAATGGCAATATAAGGCGAAAAACCATTTTTTGTCAAGTTTAAATAGACAACTTTTCACCTAGTTGGAATAGGCAAGAATTGGGCTGTATAGACACTGGCAACCTCAAAACAAACCCTAGATTCCCGCTATTGCAGGTCACTCCACCCAGCAAAATTGAGCCAAGATTGGCCCGCTCAAAAGTCATCGATAGCAGCTGATGAGAACATCAGGCGTATCAAGGCAGCCATACTGTATGGATCAGATGGATAGGAAAATGTAAAATGAGCATAAAAGAGGAAGTAGTTTCCACTATGTAATCCATCAATGTCTCTCTTATACTTCTTTTGTTAGTTGGTCTTAATTTCCTTCCCCTTCTCACCCTAAAGCTTATTTTAAGACCATCCACCCAGCCTAATTTCAACCTGCCACCCACCCTAAGCCTCTGAAAAAGGTAAAAATACTGCCATCATGCCACCCACCTTTACATTGCTGCTGGCCCACAGTTGGATTTTTCTAGCTACATCCCTGAGGATGGTAATATACAATCTTCTTTTCACTTACAGCTAGACCAAGAAGAAAGAACTATGATTGAAGAAACGAAAGAAGCAGAAAGAAGAAAAGCAACAGAGGAGATTGAGCATTGGAAAGAACATGAAATAAACAAGAAAGACGAAGACAAACAAAAAACAAAAGAAGAAAGCAATAAAACTATGTTTACTGAAGGTAAGGTCTAAAAAATATTTCTTTGCCTTTCTCTGTGTAACATTTTAGGGTTGGTGCAATTTTATAATAACATATTTATATTAAATGTTAAATTACTAGGGAGGTCTACCTAGTGCCACAGAGATCTACCTAGTAACAAGTAGTATATAACCACCCTGTTTATTGATGTTATTAATGTGTTAAGGTCAATAAGTAAATTCTTGTTTATTATGACATGTAAAAATAGTTATATTTTTTAAAGGGTTACGTTAGAAAACACATTATTAGGTGATTTATTAAAAATAAGAATTTTCTGTGCTTGAATTTCTGTAATCGTGCACTTTTCCTTGACTTTATTGTGTTTCTTTTCAGATGAGACGACCCCTCCTCCTCAAACCCAAGCACCAAGACAGAGTGGTAGTATACAAGTTAACTTCACACCACGTGTCTTTCCAACACCAATGAGAGAATCCAAGCAAGCAGACGAAGATGCTGTAAGGATAACTCATTATATTTTTTATTTTCTCTGTAAATAACACGTGTAGTTCTAGCAGAAAACACTGTTGAACTTTTCAATGTTTTGATCAGTATACTTTGATCTTCTTCAGAAGTGAGAGAGCAGACAGATCCATCAGGTATTTTCTGTTTTAATTGGACAAGCTACTGAATTCATTAACTAGATATTTCTCGTATCATACCCCAGATGATTTTAACTTATCATTTTGATGTAATTGTAATGTATTCCATTTCTTACCACTAGTGGCTCAAGAAGCAAGCAGAAGCTAGACGTGTTGCAGACTGTGAAGATGCTGATCTAAGTGCAGAAGAAAAGAATCCCCAGTGGCTGAAGGAGAAAGGAGAGTAAGTGATTTTATTTTATTTATGAAAATTTGGATGAATCAATATCATTATGGCCAGAGGTTTAATATAATCTATCCCCCTTAACTAAACATGTCTATTTAAGGGTACATGAGGTGTAATCAATTTAGTTTGTAAATTGTATCATTCCTTCAATGGAAAATAATTCACAAAAATTGCACAAAAAAATTGTTGTTTAAACTGTTTTTTAGATGATGAAGATTAAATCAGGAAGGCTGCCACACTCAGGAGCCAGTAGTCACCTGTGTCACTGATGAACTTTAGGCCAGACTTTTTATACCTTGTTTCGCAAACCCGCCGATACCGAAAATTCAAATTTAAAATAAAAATAAAATTTTATTTTTTGCTTATTAGTACACCCTCCACTGTCGAAAATTAAAAAAAATTAAATAAAAGCGTAAAAATATTTTTATTTTTATCCCGCCCTCCGATTATGAAATATTTTACCGAAATGTATATTTTCCCCTATTGCCGAAGAACCAGGTTTGTTCAGAAACCTTGAACTGCGCTAAAGTCTGGTTCCTAATAGTTACCTCAATATGCCTCTAGACACTTTCAAGAGCTCTTTTTCAGAAATCCCACTAAGTTCCAAATTAAAGTAGAGTTCAATAACAGTATTTGTTACCAAAAATAAACTTATATTTTTAATAATTTTTTTCTTTTTTCCTTATCCTCCACTTTGATTCCCCTGGAAATATTTTTTTGCTAATGAAGAAAATACAAGTTTATTTTTATTCCGCCCTCCTCTCTACAAAGTAAATAAAAAAATTTTGTGAAACAAGTTATAAGAAAAGTCTGGCCTTAATGGCTCATGTGTATGACAGCATTTATTTTTTTAACAAGTTTAAAATTAACAGCCATTCATACCAACAGATCACTGTATACAACAAAACAAAATCTTTACTCTCACACTTTGCAAACACTACAAAAATGTATGGCAATGAACACGTTCATTTTGCTTAATTGTTTTTGCACATTCAATTTATAACAATATGTCTACTACATGCAGGCATTACTATGGATGTATACCATATGGATGCATGCATAATGTATGTAAAATGTAAAGCCTTTGTTTGCCGCACACAATGAGCTGTTAGTACGAGTTTCTTTTAATTATTAAACATTTAAAAAAACATGCACTGTGCTATTTTCTCACAACATTGTTCCCTGAAGAATTAAGTTGTTAACACAAACCAGTGGAATGAGTGACCTCTTTACTGACTTAAACATTAATGTGAGCTTCAATTTTATGTATATTTTTATCATTTTCAGTGGTTTCTTTAAATCTGGTAATTATCTTGCTGCCATTAATGCCTATAACCTGGCAGTTCGTCTTGATAGCAAGTTACCATCGTATCCTTTACTTGTAATAACAATAATAACAAGAACTTTTAAATGATGTTTTGGGGTGAATAAAAAATTCATACTAGTAGCTGGCTTAGATATTGTTAAATTTAAGCTATGTTAGTGTTGGTGATGCTGCTGTTGGTGTTGTTTGAGTTGTATGGCTAAACAGTTAATGCAGGAGAACAGTGAGCCATAGCACAAACATCAGCATGGGTTTGAGACCCGCTCGCACCGTGATTCTGGTCAGACTATAAACCCTGGCCCATTGTACACATACGGCTCATGTGCACTATAAAAAAACCCAGTACATCTTTCGAGACGAGTAGGGGTTACCCCAGTGTATGGGTCCTCACATCCCCTGCTGTGGACAGATGAATGAGCACCTGTATCGGGCAGCAGGATATGTAACCCTTAGAGGCGTAGAAGTCACATGAATGTGTAACATCTCGACCACAGAGCCTTGAGACTCTACTGTATGAGGTGCTATATAAATCGAACTACATTACATTACATATTCATCTTTATAATACTTAATACAAAACACAGTAATTTTTAAAGGAATCAGTACTGTGTTATGAATGTACAATGTACAAGTACAATATAATTCATGCAAATATAGCATATATTCTTCACTTGTTGCGGTAACCGTATCTCGTGGTTGAAAATTTTACTGCAATTATCTAGCAATGTGAAAGAGACTCACACTAATGGGAAGCCACAGAAGTTAAAACAATGGTTGAAACACTTTTGTCTAATTTTGGACTTTCATTACATGTGCTAGTGTTGATAATGATGTGATGTAATGATAATTGACTTAGGCATAAATGACCCTGTTGGTTATAGTTTCAACCTTAACTTGGTGTTCATAGAATTTACTCAAACCGAGCAGCATGCCATCTTAAATTGCGGAACTTTATGAAATGTATAGAAGACAGTTCAAAAGTAAGTTCTCATTAAATATTATATACTGGATTGATTTATCCTTGTTCACTGATTGGTTAAAAGCGTGTCACATGATCTATAATCCAACCACCAAAGTACTATTACGGTAAAAGACTATTTACGGATTCTGTCCCAATTTTAACACCAGATGGCGCTATCTCATGTGACCCGGTGCTGGTACTGGTTGTGACCACAGTGTTCAGCGCTGCACTGAATTCCTCACTGGTACCATATACACGGGGTCGGAACCAATCAGTGAACAAGAAAGTATGAATCCAGTATATAAAATAAATATATACTGAGATGAAAGGCTCTGGACTAAAACTATGGGTCCCTCAGTTGACTGCAAAAGTACTATTTGCTTTGGGACTGTGCACCTCATCAAATAGTACTTTTGCAGTCACTTTGGGACCCATAGTTTTAACCAGAGCTTTTCATCTCAGTATATATTTGTATACT
>JAOTQE010000050.1:655-11474 GCA_025631205.1 Nesometra sesokonis
TATGTGAAAGTATACTATACTATACTAGTACTATATGTGAAAGTATACTATACTATACTAGTACTATATGTGAAAGTATACTATACTATACTAGTACTATATGTGAAAGTTCTTTGAAATAAAACCAAAATTACGCTTACTTTATGTGTTTCGTAAGCGTAATTTATATATTTCGTTACTTTATGTTTCGTTGACTTCCAGTCAACATCGTCAGTACGATTGTGTCTGGTTTACAGATTTCTTTCTTCCTCCTGGTGTTTTTTAGTGGGCGCCACCAATGGTTGAACTTCCACTGATATGCCCCCTCATCTCGATTCATATTATTTTTAGTTTTCCGTATCCAGATTGATTCTTTAATTTTTCTTTTCAAATATGGGAATGCCTTTTCTACGATTTTCCCAGATGTCCAATCTGGCAAATGATTGAATTAATTATATGGTCTGTGACCGCTGATTGGTTGACGGTAGATGATGATGACTTTTTAGTGGATCGCGTGCGTACTGTACAGATTGCATTTTCAAAGAAATCTGTAAACCAGACACAATCGTACTGACGATGTTGACTGGAAATCAACGAAACGTAAACAAGAACTTTCACATATAATTAGTAATTCTTTATAATAACAATAGGTATTGAATTGTGTGAAATGCTAATTTTTAACATTAGGCCTAGCTAGCTGTTGTGCGTTTTCGCCATTTACAGAATAAAAACAATTCTCTTGCTTGGCGAAATGATGTCATCGGCAAATATTGAAATGCACGCGGTTGAATACCATAATATTGAACTGGTAAAAATGGCAGAATTGAAAAATAATTGTCAATGGCCATCATAAACACAATCAATATGAAAAATTGAAGATAATAGTGTTCACCATTGTTTCCAAAATGTACTTACATCTACAGGAATAAGGAATGTTTTGCCTATATGTTGATTGAATTGCATACACCAAGCCTCACGGAATCCATTTGTACCACAAAAACGATGAACACTATCTTTATTTAAACGAACCCATACACCATCTTCATTTTGAATCTAAACAAAATTACATATTGAATCAAGTCACATAATATTCAAATAGTTTGTCGTTAAAATACCCCAAGTACAATAAAAAAAAAAAGTACAATCAAGTCTCCGATTTCCAAACAATTTAGTAGCCTTTGTTTTATAGGTACAGGGAGAGATACATAATGGATTGAAGATTTGTTTTCTTGGTTCTACAATAAATATCATTAGATGTGATGAATTTTCCTCCTTAGAAACCAAACTGTGCAACAATGGATTAAATTTTACATGGAAATTATTCATATCAGGAAGCATCCAAAGGAAATTGTCAATGACACTGGGAATTCTGATACTTACATACATTATCATGCCAGGGAATTAATTAGCCAAATAGCTGATAAGTACTGCAAAACATATCTTAAGAGAGCATAGTGATTACATAACTCAATTCTAAGTGTTCAAACAAAGTATTTTAGGAAAGTCATTCAATAGCCAGTAATTAAAATCGATAGATTGTACATAATTCATTTAATATCACTGCAAATTTGTATTTTGTTCTCCATATTTTAACTACAGCATTTTTTGATTTATCTGGATTTTAAAATAATTTTATTACACGTTTAAATTTTATTGAATATTTTTTACAGTCTCTAAAATTTTAATAATCATGTGCCTTAAACTATTTTAACTTAATGCCAATCCAACGTTAAATTATTTTAACTTAATGCCAATCCAACGTTAAACTATTTTAACTTAATGCCAATCCAACGTTAAACTATTTTAACTTAATGCCAATCCAACGTTAAACTATTTTAACTTAATGCCAATCCAACATTGTACTTTAGTTGGTTATTAATGAATTTTAATTACTTTACCTGTCCAATTTTAATATTTTCTTAAAACAGATTTTAACTGTTTTTCTTAAAATATGGTTTTAACTAGATTTTATTGTTAATTTTATTGGTTTACATCTTTTTCTTCATACATAAGTATTGTTAGCTGTTGTTTAGTACCTTTTAATGTGTTTACTATTTTGAACGCACCACATGCCGTGTGCCACGGATGTAAAAGTGTAGTTTCAAATAAAGTTATATTATATATATAATGGATGTCTGGTTTAGTTTGAAGCTTTGTTTTATCTGTTTTTGGTTTAGAGAAAGGTACTTAATGGATGTCTGGTTTAGTGTGAAACTTTGATTTCTCTGTTGTTGGTTTAGAAAAACGTACTTAATGGGTGTCTGGTTTAGTGTGAAGCTTTGATTTCTCTGTTGTTGGTTTAGAGAAAGGTACTTAATGGATGCCTCAATTAGTGTGAAACTTTGATTTCTGTTTTTGGTTTAGAGAAAGGTACTTAATGGGTGTCTGGTTTAGTGTGAAACTTTGATTTCTCTGTTGTTGGTTTAGAGAAAGGTACTTAATGGATGTGTGGTTTAGTGTGAAACTTTGATTTATCTGTTGTTGGTTTAGAGAAAGGTACTTAATGGATGTCTGGTTTAGTGTGAAGCTTTGCTTTCTTGGATCTTGGTTTAGGGAAAGGTACATAATGGATGCCTCAATGTGAAGCTTTGATTTCTCTGTTTTTGGTTTAGGGAAAGGTACTTAATGGATGTCTGGTTTAGTGTGAAGCTTTGTATTCTTGGTTTAAAGAAAGGTACATAGTTCAAAATTGGTTTAGTATGAACTTTTCTTTCCTGTGTGTTGGGTTTTGGTAGTAAATTAATGTCTGGTTTAGTTTGAAGTTTGGATTTCTGGGTGGTTTGTTTTCGTGAAGGTACATAACTGCCAAGAAAAATTATGAACCCCTAATAAACTTACCTCATCAACATAGGTGATTATTCCATTTACATCTATCTTTCCAATTTGTTCACTTTGCAATGAAGGACTTCTACGTATGCGTAGTCCACTACTAAACTTGGCAACAAATTGACGCGTCTAAAGGAATGGCAAAATAAAAGTTATTAATATTATTATTGCTTGAATGTCACATGAAAAAAGTAGCAATGTTAAACAATTAAATCAGTCAAAAAAAAGGCTGATCATATGGCTTAAAGGGCATGTGCACACAATCAAATTATAATTCGCATTTGTAAGTAACTAATAACAAATACATTAAGCCAATTTAAAAATTTGTATAAGATTGATTTAACACCAAATGTGGAGTATAGCTAAAATTATGAAACAAAAATCTTATACACACAAACTGTCTGCTGCAGAGGAGCCATTAAAAGAAAATCTAAACAAGAAATATTTTTACAACAAATAAGAGCATTCTGATTCATTAGCTGATCCGCTACTTACTTGCGTATTTCTGCGCGCGTAGTGCATACTAACGACTAAAATAACTTTTTTTCAACATTTTTGGCTTCCTAACACTATATTAACAAATTACCAGGTCTTTCAGCCTCTTTGGGTACACTGGCACTGGTATACGGGCGCATCAAAGTTAAGAATACGTGTGCACGCATTTACAAAAAACAGTGAAATTATACTAAAAATATGCATATTTTTGATCAGTAATAGCTACTAAACGGTACGAGCACTCTCAAATTTTATTTCATATTATGAAAGTATATGACCTGTATATATGACATGGTGGGTCGTTGAGGTGATCAAGACAAGCTGACGTCATCAATTTTTAACATTTTTAAAAGTTTTACTTAAAAAGCATGTTTTTAAAACTATTGTAGATTAATTTGAAGTTATCTCGGTAACTGGTTGTCGATTGTCTTCGAAATTTTGATATATTTTTAGTGTTAAGATATGTCTTTTAGTTTACCATTTCCATTAGTTTAATTTTGACTACGCTAAAATGGTTAAATTGTGACGTAATCTACGCGCACAAATTTTGCTTGTACCCTATTACGTAATCAACCATATCTTCATAACAAATTGCCATTTGTCAATCATAATTAGAGACAATAAACTTCAAGTCCATGTGCACATTTAGGTCCCATAACATCCAGTGTGCGCGAAGTGGTGCGCGTGTACGCGAGCGTTAAATTTTTCTAATGAAAAAGTGAAATTTTAATTTCAAATCGAGAATCTTTGAGGCCAAAATTCGGCTCCTTGGTTCTGTGTTCTAATAATTATTGATATCATATTCCGAAAGAATATTAATAATAGATATGATTCAATGTATGGCAAATGCAAATATGTCATTGTGACGTCGTCATATTTGCATTTTAATTTAACATAGTAAAAATTTAATGGTATTTGATCATATTAATTTTCGGCATATCTCCTTTAATATTCGTCGAATTGCATTTAAATCTTAGTATGTTAAAGCGAAAACAATTCTCTTTCTAGATAGTACATTTCTTTTCCATTCACACTGCATTTTGATTACGTCATCATAGTGTAAACGTGAATTTAACTAAAAGCAACTGCGGATCAGCTAACTCGACGAGTTCAATTCTAGTTTAGAATTAGACCAGAGTCTGGTGGTATATTTTTAAAAAATATATATAACATGAGACCACCCCAGGTGTAATAAATTAATTTCAAAATATGAATTTAAACAAAAATACACCTGGCAAACTAAGGTAGAAATTTCACTTCGGCATGAAAAGTTATCTATATTGGTGGAATTTTCAACTAAAAAAAATTGTCTGATCCTAACCACAAACTCGTAAAGTATAGATCTATACAGAATGAACTTAACTGCACAAGTACAGGCTTTCTCACTTAGCAGCTGTGTCTAACAGTTAAAGGCAGCCGCTGAGTAGTTTTTCAAATGTTTTGCATCGCCAGAGCAGGGACGGATCCAGGATCCAGCGATGGGGGGTGGGGGGGAGTTGAACACTTTCCAAACCCGAGTGTGCATGGTTTACTGATTTCATTTTGACAAGTGTAAAGAAAAGGTTATTTGGCCATTTTGCATCTTCTGTACCCTTTTAAAGTTATTTAATATATCCATATGTATGTCTGTTATTTATTTTGGGGGTAAATTTTACACCCGCCGCCTGTAATACAAGGGGATGCAACTTCGTTTTGCTGAATAGGACCGCCTCTGCAGTGTATTCCCAAGAGTCAATTGCACGTCATCTGACATCATTAATTAGTGCGACGATTATAATAATAATAATACGTGACATTTATATAGCGCTTATTGCCAAGGCCTCTAAGCGCTTCACAATTATTACCCTCAGTCACTCATTTATACTCCTGTGTCTTGCCTAGGAATACAAACAGCTGACCAAAATGAGCTTCGAACCACCGACCTCGCGATTGAAAGTCTGAAATGCCACCGCTGAGCCAACTGCTTCCACATAAATAATTTCAATTTAATTTTACCATTCTAGAGGGCGTTGTTATTGAGGGCCTATTGTAATTTGCATTGCAAATTAGAACCCACATGTACACATGTAAATATACATCATGTGTGGCAGTTCATTAGAGCAGTTGGTACATTATAGAGCCACCAGTTTACCATGTAATGCAATTTGTGTTTTGAACTAGTATCTAACTATGTTCATGTAAAGGTTGGTATAAAGTACACAGAACTAATAACATAACACTGAGCATGTTCATTTGTTTAACGCATACAAAGTATTATTACCAAGTATTATTATTTTTGAGATTTAATCAGATTTTGCAGATGTTTCTTGGTAGTTTTTTTGTCATTTCGCTTCCTTCGTTGTGTACTGCTAGACTGTTCCTTAATCAGGGTTCATGAACTTTGATTGAAAAAAAACTTCCATAACTTTTCCAAGACTTTTTCAGAGCAAAAACCTAAATTTTCAAAACCAATTTTGCAAAAACCCCCCAAAAAAATATTTTCTTTCAAATAATGCTTAAAGATTTAAAATCAACATGAAAATACAAAATATGTTTCATTTATTAATTTTCTACATTAAACAAAATCCACAAATACATGGTCAGTCACAAAAAGAAACACCAAAAATACTATTACAGGGTGTTTTCATTCAAATTGTTTATTTCTCATGTTTTTCACTCAAATTGTTTATTTCTGGCATGCTTATTTCATGTTAGCACATGGCCAAACCTTTTAAATTTTAAGCAAAATATCGAGTAGGGTACAGAGGATAATAAATTATAATTAATAGAAATGAATTTTAATAAAAATGACAAAAGAAGTTAGGTTTCTTACCTTATTAGGTTGTGATTGTACCTTCTTTACAGGAGGAAGTGGGACTACACCTTGTGGGGGTTCTCCAACATCAACTTTTGGAATATCCTCTGTAAATTAAAGACAATTGGAACAATTACAACAACATAAGCCTTTGGAATACCCTCTGTAAATTAAAGACAATTGGAACAATTACAACAACAGAAGCCTTTGGAATATCCTCTGTCAATTAAAGACAATTGGAACAATTACAAATTATCAAATTTTCTCCCGGAATTTAATTTTCTCCAAGAAATTCTCCAGGTTTTATCAAAGTTTCTTATTAGTGTATAAATTGGCCTATTTATTTTAAAATATTGGTTGAAAGTAAGCAACTATGAAGTTCAGTAATGTTTTGGGGAACAGTAATAACACATTTTAGCAGTGATAATACATGTTAGAAACTATCATTTCATAACAGTCATGGTATTGAGCTTATATACACATATTTCAGAAGGGTAGATATTAAAAAAGTGGTAGGACGACCATGAGTAAATCCCCAGGAATTCTGGTTTTTTTTTCAATTTAGGACCTCAACATTTGGAATATCCTCTGTAAATTAAAGACAATTGGAACAATTACAACAAACAATTGGAACAATTACAACAACGTAAACCATTGGAATATTTTCTGTAAATTAACGATAATAAAAACAATCACAACAACATCAACATTTGGAACATCCTCTGTAAATTAAAGACAATTGGAACAATTACAACAACATCAACCTTTGGAATATCCTCTGTAAACTAGTAATTGCAATTGTAAGTGAAATGCTATGAAAAAAATCTTAGGACATACAAATATTCCTTAAAACATCACCTGAGTCCAGTGAAAAGATCAATAAATTAAATGGGATAGGATAGACTTACCTAGGCCTACGCTTACCTAACATAGGGGATATTTGGTTTTTAGTGTGTTTACAATGCTAGACTGTGACTATGAAAGGAATCCGAATGCCAGTCGGAATAGGCCTCGTCGTAGAACTCGTATAAATCTATGAAATTGACAACAAGGTGACACTATGCTAACTTTAACAAACATTTGCATTTGCCTGAATGAATGGAATAAATAGTTGGTAAATAATCATTGCATCAATTGACTTGGGGACGAGTTGACTCCAAACGTGTCATTGGGACGAGTTGGATCGACGACGTAAAAACAAAGGAAAAATGAGCATTGGTACTGTGTATGCCAGTCTATAAAAAGCGCCACCTAAATGTAATAATTAGCAGAATGAAAATAGGCTATAGTTAGTAAGTTTAACTGGGTTCATAAATAAAATTAAAAAAACAATTACAACGTCAAATTTGGAATATCCTTTGTAAATGAAAGACAATTAGAACAATTACAACAACATAAACCTTTAGAATATCCTCTGTAAATTAAAGACAATTAGAAGTGATAGACATTGGCAACACCAATAAAAGTGAAACTATGTGGTGATAGACAATGAATGGTTACTGGTTAATGGTTAAATACTTTATTGACACAAGATCAAAACATCATGATATAGTCAAAAATAATCACAATTATATAACTATGTACAAATAAAACAAGCAAACATTTCAACTACAGCAAGAAAGAAATACAGAATCCCAATGTCTTAAAATAACATAATAAATAACAGAAACAGACAACATCAAGAGCTTTCCAAACCCAAACAAAGCCACAAACTCTGTCAGCAAAGGCCTAGTTGATAAAGCGCATTACGGGGTGAATAGGTGTTATAGTACTAATTCGCCAGTAGGAAGGGAAGATAACCTTTCGTAATATTAGGTTAAAAAGGTTAGAAAGGCAGGGGGCAATGGCACTTAGTTTCAACATTTCATTGGGTATACCATCCAAACCTGCCGATTTGCCGTTTTTCAATGCCATAATAGCTTCGTCTACTGTTATCATAGAGTCAAGTGTAGCATGCGGGGTACTCTGAAAATCAGAAAAATTATTGATAAAAAAACTTGAAGTAGGAATTCTTGTGAGTTGACTTAATGTTCATTAAATTCACAAAGTGAGTCCACCAATCTTTAGGAATAATTTTACTATTAGAGGATGAGTTGGTAGTGGTTAATTCGTTGTAAAGCTTCCAAATGGCGCTAGGGTTAGTAGATTTAAGTTTATCAAGTGAACTGAATATATTCTCTTGAAATACTGTTTAAATTTTTTACAGTAATTATTTATTAAATTCATGTTATTTGGCTGCCTTCTGATGGCTAACACGTCATTACATAATTGACAGTTTAATATTTTACAATTACAATCTCGGTCGTACCATTTTTTTTGTATTTTTTTGTTTTGTCTTACGATTAATTTTCTTACTACTCTTTACGAGACTTACACGTTTACCGATATATTTAAGGCAATTATACATATTATTGGTAGCAAGATCCACCGAATCGTTTTCTGAAATTACTGAGCATGTATTTAGCACCAAATAGTACAGTTTCTATGCACTTAAAACCAGAGAAAGAAAAAATAATGTAGAATCAGAAAGAATTAACTAGGTAAGTTTTGAATCCAGGTCCATTTGTCACTACATCAACAGTGATGGCACTCTTGAAAAATGTTCCTACACCCTCACCAGGTCCATTTGTCACTACATCAACAGTGCAGCATTCTTGAAAAATGTTCCTACACCCTCGCCAGGTCCATTTGTCACTACATCAACAGTGACGGCATTCTTGAAAAATGTTCCTACACCCTCACCAGGTCCATTTGTCACTACATCAACAGTGACGGCATTCTTAAAAAATGTTCCTACACCCTCACCAGGTCCACTTGTCACTACATCAAAAGTAACAGCACTCTTGAAAAATGTTCCTACACCTTCACCAGGTCCATTTGTCACTACATCAACAGTGATGGCACTCTTGAAAAATGTTTCTTACACCTTCAACAGGTCGATTTGTGGGCTACTGAAGTTGTATCCATGTTGGTCTCGGATTGGCTATTTATACCTGATCTTGACCATTTAATCACATTTCCGTGGTTACACAAAAATCAAGATCAGCGCTAAAGCAGAAGTGAAAAAAAGGCCGACATTTGTTCCTATTGACGTTGACTTAACAAGGCCAAACTCACAATTTACATTATTTTCATAGATATTTTTCTTTTTGAAACAAATTTGTTTTCTAGTTGTAGTGACCATTATCTTAATTAATGGGTTGTGTTATAAATTGTACTCACCCATTGGGTAGCCATCAATGGTGAAGTGTATTGCATAGATGCCCGACAAGCCTGGAGTCCAATGAGCACTGTAGCTGCCATCGTTATTAGCTCTTACTAGCATACTTTCACTAGGCCTAACAATCAACATAAAAATAACAATTTTACATAGATCTGAATACTGAATTTTAATTATTTTATTTATGATACATTCGACAACACCAAAACATCAATTATTATAAGCATTAAGCCTTTTACTTTGGGACATGTTTTAAGGAAATATGATGATTTAGAAGTTATAATTAATTTTGTGTGTTACGGTAAATAAATATTTTGGCATATTTATTTTATGGCAGTCAAATTGGACTCCCATTTGTCATTAATGTGAAAAAGCTATTTCTCCAAGAGTTACTTTGGTATGCTTTTTTTACACTGGATAATGTTGAAGGTACATAAAATGAATAAATATATCAAAAGTTTGAAGTATTTTCATGAACTCATATAAAACAGACGCAAATCAACTTTTGTTGGAAGAATCCTTTAAAAAATGGAGTTTCAAATTTGATTTAAAAAATGGGGCGAGTGGAAAACAGGTGAAAAATCTTTGATGAATGTTATTGTTAAATATCTTTGACTTTACAAATAAAATATAAGAGTGTGTATGAAGTGTAACAGAAATATTTGTGAACAATTATTTGTCATACTCCAGTAGTGCCAGGAGAACCCAGTTCAATGATGTTTGATATTTACTTGGTAGTACCGGTGGTACAGCATAAATGGTTAAGAAATAAAAAGATTCACTTTTTAAAATTTTAGAACAAAATAAATAATTCAAGAAAAATACCTCTTGGCTGGCAAGTGTGCAAAGCGCAATTCTTCAAATGAATAATTTTCATACTCTTTCATCATTGTTATGGAATTGTATGCCATGCTGTCTTTACGAATCACTGGTTCAAAGGAGGCATCTGCCTGGGGCATAGGATGACCTCCAAAGGTCATATCTTTTTCTCCTTTCCTGTTGGTCTTCATAGCATGTGAGTTGGAATCTAGGTGATGGTCTTGTTTACCAAGTGGAACAGCCTCAGCCTCAACCTATAATAAATATGCATGCTTGTTAATCGGTTGAAATATTGCAATATAAATATGCCGAGTTAGAATCTAGTTGGATATGTTATTTGCCAAGTGGAACAGCCTCAACCTCAACCTATAGTAAATATGCATGCTTGTTAATCAGTTGAAATATTACTACCTCAATATTACTACAATATTACTACCTCAATATGTGAGTTAGAATCTAGATGGATATGTTGCTTGCCAAGTGGGACAGCCTCAACCTCAAATAAATATGCATGATTGTTAATCAGTTGAAATATTGCAATATAAGTATGCCGAGTTAGAATCTTGGTGGATATCTTGTTTGTCAAGCGGGACAGCCTTAGCCTCAACATATAATAAATATGCATGATTGTTAATCTTTTGAAATATTGCAATATAAATATGCCGAGTTAGAATCTTGGTGGATAT
>JAOTQE010000061.1:0-11474 GCA_025631205.1 Nesometra sesokonis
AAATAAGGTTAAAATAAAATAATTGTAAAACATTTATGATTATTTAACTTGCATGTTTGTGACGGAGGCTGAGAAATTAAAATAGTAGGCGCCTACATGGACTGCCATTTTTACAGTGTTAAGATCACAATCTAGCCGTAATAATATATCTATGGTTAAGATCACCATCTAGTCGTAATAATACATCTATGGTGTAAGCACTCATCGTACGGTAGCTACCGACATTACGTGTATATTCCCATTAGTGAATTTGACAAATTTTACCCCAAAATTGTAGGGTGATTTTGAATTAAACACCTCACTGTCTTATCACATGTTTATAAAGAATATAAATATACTGTACAGATAAGCGACCAAGTGGAAACTAATCAATTTATTCATTATGATGAAAAACTTAATTAATTACTTAATTTTAATTAATGGATATGTACACCTATGTGCACGAAGCATACTGTAACTTGTTTTAAGTGTATTTCAAGAAATCTGATGTATAGCCACATAATAAGTAGTTGATACATTAGCAGGTGCTACACAGTATATTAAATATTTTGTAGGATACATAAATAAAACAGGACGCTAAATATAATCATAATTATTATTGATTTAGTTATTGACTTGCTGTAAAGACAGGTGATGTCTTTTTGATTAGACATTTTGTATGCAATGTAAGCAATTATTTTTTTTTTATAACGTTTTTAGTAAGCATATTGGTAACCATGCCAAGTAACAAAAGTTATTTAATAAAAGTATAGGCCTAATTAATATAAAAAATAGAATCGAAAATAGTTAAAACAGACAATGATTACATTAAAGCCTACGGTATCTTAATCGCAGTCCTTATGAAAAGGTCCATAAAGGTCCGAATTCTTAATTTTAAAAAAAAATAGATTTTTATTATCTCTACTGAAACAATAGCTTGAAAATCCTCTTACCCAAACTTTTAAACGGGGAAGGAAATCGAAGTAGGTAATTGAATCAAAATGAACATCATTGTGTGTATATTATAAAGGAGTGTGGACCCTGCGGTGGTAATAGGTGTGGTTCCAGGGTCGTTCTGTGGCCCGGGGAACATTTCTCAGATGCTCTCTGTTCTGGTGAACGTTTAGATACCCAAAGTGGCAAATTTTACCTTGTGTAAGCTTAACATAATCACCATGAAATTTGTATCGATATATAATAACCAGCTTATCGCAAGCATTGGTAATTCTTTACGCCAGGCCGCATCGTATCCATTATTGAATTTTGTGTATTCAAATGTAAACCTTTGATTCAATCCAAAAATATCGAGGTTTTGAAAAGTGCAGGAAACTGCAAAAATGTGGGTAAAAGTACCCTATGTTACAGTTTGACGAAATCAAGTTTAGGCCTAACAAGTGTATCTATGGAGTTTGTATTTACATAACCAGCTTACGCCAACCAATGCCATTTCTCTTTACGCTATGCCACAACGTACATAGTAGTTAATTATTGGATTGTTATAGGCCTATTGTAAACGTCCTAAAAATGTTAAACATTTGTTAATACATTACCACATATATTTTAAACTTGGAATTAAATCTAACAGTGAATCGAGACAGCAATTTTTAATCTAATATTTTAATTTAATTATAATTTAATAAAGTACTGTTTGTACCAATAGTTTTTTTTATCCAAGTTCAAGGCCCCTTGCAGAAAAGAATGTAAACGTGTTATAATGTACAATAGGTTATTGACTAATGCTAAATTACCATACATATTTAAAATCTCGTGTGGATTATTTTATATAATATGGCAAACTTTTCCTTTATTTAGGCTACTGTATAACCAGGGGCGTAGGCAGGAATCGGCGGATGTCCAAACGTTAATTCTCCTGTTTGTTGGATTCTCATTTACCTTTGAGAAGCCACAATTTATTCTACATGCGGATGGAATGCTCGAGCACCCTAAGGCTTGTTTCCCACTAGGCGACGCGTCTGCGCTAACGCAAGTGATGTGACGTAAGGATCTTCCACTATTCAGCATTCCGCCTTCTGCGCGCAAAGTTGAACCACCACGTGTCAACACGTCTAATTTTAGTGGTTCCCACTAGGACGCAACATATTTGACGCGCGGTGTAGCTGCGCTCGACGCTAACGCGTCTAAATTGCTCTAGTGGGAACCAAGCTTAACACTCACCCCTACCCCACCACCCACACACACACCTACCTGGATACGCCACTATTTTACATTTAACTATAGTTCACATTTTATAATGAACTACAAAAGTAGGTTAATACAAGAATGTAAATTTCACTGAAATAAATTACGTTTTTTCTTTAAAAATCTACTAGAAGAAAAAAAACAAAAAACAAAACAAAGTGAATGTGTTCGATTCTATTTACCTCCTATTGAATAGTATCTTTTATGAGGGGCATTGTACCATGCCTGGTGATTGTAGCGCTGCTCTTCATTTGTTTTATATTGTACATGTAACTGCTGAAAGCAGTATACGATTAAAAAAAAATTAAAGATAGCGCCATTGGGTATATAAGGGGCGGATCTAGACTTGAGGGCGGGGAGGTAGCCAATGTTGGGAGGGGGTGTCCGGGCGCATACTCCCCTGGACGGAAATGTTGGTCTTTAGATATGTCCAGAAATGGTCTGAGAAGCAATTCTTTTCTTGTTATTGCTGAATATTTTGGTTTTATAGACAATGCTAATAATAATTGATATATTTTACTTTCCGAAATGGGAATATAGCCGCCCCTCCCCCTTAAGTCCGCCCCTGTATAGGCCTCTCATCAATGGAATCAGTAGTTATACATGTTTGGGATTATTCCATTGCAACTAGTCTTCAACCTCCAACGGTTCACTATTAGAGACAGTATTAAGCTTACTGTAGGACAGAACTTAATTTTCGCTATGTATTTTGTATTATCTTTTTATTAATATTTTTAATTTATAAATGTATAAATTTTTATCAATAAAGTAATAATTATTAATGTTTTAAATGTTTAAATGTTTACTTTGTAGGTTCTTTCCGGTTAAATCTGAGTCGGAATTAGAAACTATTTCTAGGACCTTATCAAACAGGCCATTGTTACTAGACATTCGACTGAGACAAAAAACTAAGTACAATACGAGTACAGTGGTGATTATACACGGTACGTATTATGTGGTGGTGGTGGTATTAATGATGATCAAAATAATTGGTGATTGACAATTATCAGATTTAAGGGGTGGGGGTGCTTGACAGGCTTAAGTCTCCCTAAAATTGACCCGGATTTACTTTTTAATCGGGATTTAAGCCTCCCCCCCCCCAAATGACAATCCTGAATCCGCCCCTGATGATGATAATCATGAAGACGATGATGAATAATGGACGGCAGTGGTGGCGATTAAACACATCCATAAAGCTGGAATTAGCACACCTTGGAAAAAAATGGAGAATAAAACGAAAGAATGAATTTTGGACGGACTGGCGATCACGACGATGTTGATGGCGGTGACAATCATTTGTTCCATTTCATCTAATTTATTTGACAAAAACGGTTCAGGTTTTGCGATAGCAACAGAGCTCCATATTTTCTAAAAAAATTTACCATGTTATTTATTATAATTATTTTTTAATAGATGACTTTGCTGTTTATGTAAATACACAGCATGATCGGATAAAAGATCAGTTAGAACGAGCATTCAATGAAGCAAAATCATGTATAAAGGAGGGACGACATTTTGTATTGACGGTAAGTTGTTTGTCACAGGACAAAATAAGATAGGCAATTGTGTTGGTTATTAAAAGATATTTATAACTGCTATTGACTTAACTGTACGTAAGGTGTCGTGACGAACGTTTCCGGTACGGCTAATGAAAATTGAGTTATTGGTATTCAGGTCGAAATAAATTTTAAGCTTTATTTTTTTATTTGGTTTAAGTCAATCAGTGTCTATTCAGTAATGGTTAATATAGTTAGAGTTTTTGTATGAGAAATGATAGAATAGTTATAAAACCATTTGAAACAAATATAACATCTCATAATAGAAAAATGGCCTTTAAAAAATGTAAAATTGACAAATCGTAAATGACGCCATGGAGATACGATTGAGGCATGCCATGAAAAAAAAACAAAGTTGACGCAAAATTGAAATGTGGAGTTAATTTTGAAACCCTATTAAATTTGTTGTAAGCTTTAAAATGAGGGGTAAATTATCTAAATCGGACATCTATATAGCCTAGTAGTTACGATTTAAAATTCCTCATTGCAAATGACGCCACCTGTTGTTTTCTATTATTGTGACGTAAGCAGTATTATTCTCTATAGTGGAACATAATATGTTAGGTCTCACCACAAAATGATTCGCATCGTAGGTTAGATCAAATTGAGATAATCGCAAAAATTGGTCTGGAGTCAAATTCAGTTTTCATGCAGGAAAGTGTCCTTCATGGAGATTTTCTGAAATTCAAATTAGTCTTTTAAGTGTTTATTTTTGGGTTGCTTTATTGGCAATTTTCTCAAAACCGTAATTCCATAGATGAAAATTTCAAATGATCGTATCTTTGGATTGCAATATTGCATTATTATGCCTAAACGGATTCATTATGGTAACATACTCCCTTAATGTCAACTAGTGAAATGTCTATCGTTTGGAGTTAATTTCACTCTATAGTGATTAGTCAATTACTCTTTTAGTGATCACTTCAGGCCGTGTAATACAATCCATCTATCTTTAGTTACTAAAATCGCTATATCTCGATGGAATAGTTACTCTATATAGGCCTATTCCATTCACAAAAAAGTCAGGCACTGACGTGCGACGGTCGTACAACGGTCGCACGACTAAACCGTCGCTCCCTGTGTTTAGGTGGCCAGACGCGATGACAGTATTCTACGACCAACGGTTTTTTTAGTTAAGGGCAGAATCCACGCGTTGCGTTTGCGGCTGCGGTTTGCGATTGCGTTTTATGTGATTCCATTTGTGCGTTTTTTACAAGCGTTTTGATATGCGGTCACCATGAAGTTAACATGGATATTGCAGCAGCATTTACGTTTGGAAAAGGTAGAATTAGCAATAGGCCTATGGTTTTGTGTTACAAACTCCACTTAACCAAAAAAGAGAAAGAGAAGGCACATGTGGTGTGTACATGACATCACCAAAACAGACGACATTATAAAGCCAAATGTGTTCCCGTATTAGGCCCTAATTCTATGACGACCTTCCTTCGTTATTTCAGCGCACATGGCATGATGTATTAAAACAAAATATACCCCATACAAAAGACGTGCACGTGTTTTAATACCACAACGAATACACGTGTGTCACTAATTCCAGAAAAATTGCATTGGCGCATGCTTATAAGAGGTTGTTATGAAAGTTACCGTACGGACAATTTGTTTGAAACCGGATGAATCACTCCATGTAGCGATTGAAAATAAGCGCATGCGATTACGGATGACACACGCAAACGCAACCGTACTAATGGAATCACTTTCGCTTAAAACCATTGTCTCGATTGAACCGCGCCACAACCGCAAACGCAACGCGTAAAAGGATTCTGCCCTTGTCATTGCGTCTGACAAACACACACACATGGAGCGGCCATCATACGACCGTTGTACGAGGTCGCACGACGCAATGAGTGCCCGGCTTTGAATGACAGTTTCACTCGTATACTTTTAAGAGAGTATAGTACTATTTGTACTGAAATTAATATTATTATTCCTAAATCCAATTTAAGTATGATGCTGTTTTCAGGACAAGAGATGCAGTAATCATAATGATTATATTGACGCTATGAATATTTAAAATCTAATGGTTTTAATCGCGTTTCCATGGATACTCATTGCACGAAAATATGATTCAGTATTGATTTTAGCAAAAAAAAAACAATAAGTTTAGTATGGAACGCCAACGGTGCATTTACAATCAAACCAGAATGCTTTGTTCCAAATTGGTTGATCTCCGTCCACTTATTTTCGGTGAATTTCTAATGATTTTCTTTTTCATTACAATGAATCGTCTGCAAATACTAGCTCTAGAAATTAAGCCCGGTTCAAAAAGTAATAATAACTAGTGAAACCTTTAACGTACGGTACGAGACCAGAGGCCGTACGTGTCCATGGGATCCGGAAAATCCACATTGTGTAGGCCTACACAGGCATATGTAGGGGTATAACGATAGCTAGGCCTAATTTCAAACTTCATTATTTCTATAGCTTGATTTCGGACCACTTTTGAAGGAGTGGCTGAACGCATTTCTTGAGGAGCAGGGCCTACAAGATTGCGAGTGGTACACCAAGATGGAGTCAAAGAACGGTCGTATAGTCGTTACAAATCATTACGAGTTACCAGAACATTGTACAGGATCACGAGACAATATGATGATGTGGCTTCTATGTTTTCCATGTTGCTGTCTGACTTGCCCGTGTTATAATGTAAGTTTGTTTTAAGGATAAATACAGTTTGGGGCACAGCATAATTTATGTAGTTATTCTCAACGTTTTGACCCATATTCTTCGATCATCCTCAGAGTGTTAATGGTCTTTGTGTGTGAATCAATTTCTGTATAGACCATTGATTTATTATTTACGGCTAGATGGTAAACTTACACAGAATACATAGCCCAAAGTGTAGTTCCATGTAAGCCCCTACTATTCCGGAATCCAACCAATCACTGTCGTGTTACATTTTAACGCTGTTGCTACGTCAAAATTGCGCCCCCAATCTTTCATAGAAGTTTCAAATTTATCAATAAATGAAAGTAAAATTAATCCAAATATAAAGACTTCGACAACATAACATATGTGACATAATTTGTATGATAAAAGAATGTTAAAAATACAATAATTATAAAACAGTTATGAGTATTTAACTTACATGTTTGTGACGAAGGCTGACGAAATCAAAATAGTAGGCGCCTACATGGGACTGCAATTCTACAATGTTAAGTTCATCATCTAGCCGTAAATAATATATCTATGTTATAGACGCAACTGTCTCATACTCCCCCCCCCCCTCCATCTCTCTTCCCCTCTCTCGATCTTCATGACTAGCAATATTACTCATTAAATAAGTTCAGGGTACAACATCTGCAGTACTTCTCAACGTTTCGATCGATTGACTTCGATCATCCTCGGAAGTGTTAATGTTCTTTGTGTGTGGATCAATTTCTCTATAGACGCTGTTTACCTGCCACTGGCACTCTCCATGTCTAGCAATATTGACAATCATTTTGTGTTATATTTAAAATGAAGAAATCGAATGCCTGAAGCCACGCGCAGATGCTGAAAGTAATTTTATGAATTCATTAAAACCTCATCAAAGGCAGTATTTTTCAATATTGCGTGTAAACACAATAATTGCTTATTACTGGGGCCTCGGGACCCGTTACACGAGTCTCATCTTGTAGAGCCTAAAAATAAAATAGGCCTTCCACCGGGTGCACGATTACGCGAAAACTGCAGCATCGACGCTGAGTTTCTTTGGCCGGTCGAGTGACCTACCGTTAATATTAATTTTGTCTCCATTTGTTTCAAGTGAAAGTAACAACACTACGTACCTCTAATATCTTTGGTATTATTATAATTATTGTCTATCACAAATCGATCTAAAACTCACCAGAGCTACTCGTCGCCTGTCTTCATTTCCCCCTTTCTTGTAATTGTTTAGTACTGTCACGCGCAAAGTGACTTGGTGTATGTTACTATAATATGTACTCAGATCGGTATAAAGATAACAGAATAAATTAAAATGTCCACAACAAATTATGCATGCAAATAAAAGGATTTTATTGTAACTTGTTACCATAAGTAAAGGTGTGAAACACGGAACACGGTAACTCTCGGCACCAGACTGTCAGCACGGCCATCCACACAGTAACGTTAACAACTACAGGACGGTATTCTTGACATAAGTATGATAAGGTCAACCATCTCAGCTCAGCTTACTAGCAATTCAGTGGCAAATGAATACGACACCTCCCTTTCCACGACTACTACGCTTGAGGTTTAACATGAAGTGTGCCAGAGCGTAAACAACTATTAGCTTTTATATAACTGACCATCTTGGTCCCCAATATGCAAATTCACGTTCAGGCCTATTATTATGTTAATTTCTATACCAACTACACCGTACTTTGTTAACCGTGATGGATTTGACCGTGACAAGTACGTAATAGTGTTACAATTTTATTGTTTATGTTCCATGAATGAAAAACCGGGTGCATAGCGTCTACCGCCAGAGGACAATATGCACAAATTTTGAAGTCGAAAGGTATTAAGCTCAGTGTAATCGCGTGGAGAATTCAATATCTCGTCACTGACTCCATTAAGCGACACAAATTGTTACGCGCAGTTACAGACACGCGCGAGAATTTGTGCCTCTTCGTGTTGTCCTTGACATTGTACCTGTACACATTCACTTAGTCCTTTCTAATGTTTTTCTTAATGTTGTGTATAATGTTGATATTTTTTTCTTTTATAGATCTATCGTGCCTTTACCTGCTACGATAGGAAAGTCCGACTTCGAGCACAAGTATCGCTGATGCACAAAGAGGGCGCTAAACTGTCAGAGACGAAATCAGAGTTAGTCTCCCTTATACATCGTGACTCGGCAAGATGCGGAGCTTCTTGGGTGCGAAGCTACCATCGATTCCGACGCATGCTCAGTAACTTTTCAAAAGGAATCGTAACATAGAAGAAATATTTGTGGAAAGGCATGGAAAACCACCAAGTTGTCGCTCAGGAAGCTATTGAGAAATAAACAAACAACAGGAAATAATAAACAAATACACAGAACATTTTTGTCTATTTTGTTCCATAAATTTTGTTATAGATGTCTGATTTTGATAATTAACTCCTCATTTTAAAGCTTACAAGACTTGTAATATGGTTTCAATATTAACGTAATTTTCCAATTTTTTGACAACTTGGTGGTTTTGCCATGACATGCCTCATTTTAACCTGGTAATAAGATTATTTTTCACAGATATTTATTTTTATACAAATAAAATTGTAGGTACTGGCATTTTTCCAGATTATGGAAATCTATGGAACGATGGAATCTTAAAGCACAAACTCCCAGTTAGTCCCTATGGCTAATGGGCAGTGGTTTTTAAATAAATCCATGTATATTCCATCACAAACCCTCACATTGTTCTTAAGATTCACTGGATATTATGTTTTTACTATGCCTAGTGAGTGTTTAAAATGTTAATTCAATGCTAAAACAGGATGTACTAACAAAGAAAACTTAAATTACCGTAAATTACACTTCACGCTTACTATAATCATATTAAACACTAGTTAGTAAAAACTATCTCACAAATTTCTTCTTATTTATTAACCAAACAGTAAAATATATGCAATATATATAATATTATATGACTATCGTCGAAATTATAAGGTAAGATAAATCAATCAAGATAATCGTAGTAATTAAAGGCCCACTCCTTCCAAAGTTTTTTTTTTTAATAAAATATTCTAAATTTTAATATTTTGTATTAGAATTTTATAAATACAATACTCATCCGCCATGTTAATGTCATTTATTCAAAACCTTAAAACATTCAAAATAAGAACATAACTTTTTTGGTGGATTCTAAAAATAAAGCGGATAAATCTCTATATGCTTTGCTTTTGTGGACTATCTAGGCCAAAATCTATTTACCAGCGGCGAGCTAGTGCGACGTGAGTGTCGTGTGTACAAACAGCACTTACAATGGAATTAGAAGCCAAAGAGTTTATAGGCCTAATTAACATGTTTATTATTTTAGAAATTATAAACGGGAAATATCCAAAGAATTCATTTTTTGGGAGGATTTGGAAGAAATGCCCTTTAAGTGGACAGATGCTCACTCTGTCAGCTGCTTGTGTCCATGCAAGACACTTTATCAACGTTGCCTCTCTCCACCCAGGAGTGTAAATGGGCACCTGGGAGGTACAAATGCCATATGCGCTGATTACAGCTGCAACATTGTGGAATGAATTGTATACCATAGGCGTTTGTTCCATGATTGGAGTTAATAATTGTGAAGCGCTTAGATGCCTTGGCAATAAGCGCCATATAAATGTCACATATTATTATTATTAAGTACCGTAATTTGTAGTAGATTACTTAATTCTATAATAAGAAATATTTTATATTTACAAAAGTTTCATAGCAATTATAACACAAAGTACTTGCCAGATACCTTGGTTAGTGTCTTCCGCTATAATAAGTAGGGCCGGGCGGAACTGGTCAGGCTGGTAATCATGATGTGTACATTCCCATTAGATAGTTTTATTAATTTTACCATACATTTTCAAAGAAATGTAGGGTAATTTTGAATTAACCCCTCAATGGCTTATCACATTAAATGTTTATAAAGGATAGAAATATACTTGACTTCTAAGCAATCATGTGGAAACTAATCCAATTATCCATTGTGATAAAACTTGACGAAACATTCTAATGGGAATATACACCTAATGAATTCTTAAGTGTGGAGTTTCGAAGCATCTTGAGGGAACAAAATCGAAACCCCGGCCCCATCCATGATCAGCCAGAGGTGTTTTGAGACTATTGTCGCCGCTGACTTTTCATCACTTAGAGCTGCTTTGACTCAGTTTTCTCATTTTTGAAACGTACTAATTAGTAAATTTCTGTCCTAGGTTTTTTTAAAAATCAGCGATAGTGGCGCGTTATTCTTTCACGCAATGTTTGCTTTTTTATTTTATACTAAATAAGGACTCTTGCTTCGTAAAACACGTCGTTAGAGTTGGGAGTAACTTTTCCATTCAGTCGGCATGACGATAACAGTAAACGCCATCAACTGTATTTTTAGATGGTCATTATACTCAATTCACTGCAATCTTATATGTTAGTGTGCCTAGTATTATCTAGTCTACTCAACAAATTGAATAGAATGAGATTTACATTGTAAACAAAATGTTGTGCAAGTAGGAAACTTCTAACTGTATTTCCTTTGTATAAGTAAAAGGCAATAGTTAAAAAAAATACCTTTATCATGATCTAGCAATACAGTATGTTTTTAATTATTTGTATAGTATTAATAACTTATGCACATAGGTTGAGGTTGGTCTTTTAGTTTACAAACAAGCACTGGTTGAGGGCATGTTTCTGTCTCGAAAAAAGTATGAAATTGTATAAATTATTTCATATGACAAGTAAATATTTTTATGTATCGTAAAAATACACCTTGACATTTTTCATATGCATATTGGTGACGGTTGTAAATATTTGAATATAAATAAATATTTAATATATATCGCTAATTTTAAATATGAGTACGACTTTAATCTGTCATATTCTACATCAAACATTTAAACTCCACTAATAATTGGTTGAAAGAGTGCTACGTTATTTATTTATTCCAGCATGTTGACGTCAGTTTGTGAAATAGTATACTACAGTATTTCTAAAAGTGACGTCGCTTTGCGATATATGTAATGTAATGTAGTTCGATTTATATAGCGCCTTATACAATAGAGTCTCAAGGCGCTGTGGACCAGATGTTA
>JAOTQE010000072.1:0-11474 GCA_025631205.1 Nesometra sesokonis
TGTAATTTCAGAAAAAATAGTGGAAAAATGTCAAAAATAGTGAGAAAATGTCAAAAATAGTGAAAGAGTGAGATTGATTGGAAAATAGTGAGACAATTCTGCCAAAATAGTTAGACGTGGGAGCTCTGCAGTTTTCAGATTTGTATGCTATCATATGGGGAATTTTATAATATTTACAGTGATACTAAACTTTCTATCTGACAATCAATGACATTTTATTTACTTTATCTTTTTTTCTCAGTCTCAATCTGCACATTTCAATGAAGAAGTGTTTTTTTTTTCTTTCCAGTTGCAATCTATGCAACTTTGAAATCAGGATTTGGCTGCAGTTATAAAAAAAAAATATGTATTCAATTTTTGTTTTCTTTTTTAAATACATATTTAGTGTCTTGTCATTATCTGTATGTTATTTTGACAATTTAAGTTTAACTGAGGGCCAAGCCCTAAAGTATGTTTTCACACTCAGCCTCCATCCACTCACTTTCTGTACACTTATTTAGGTTTAAAATACTTATATAATACAAGTATATTTTTTATTTCTTAAATATTTCATTATACTGTATTGCTTTATTTTTTATGCATGGTAAATAAAAAAATAGCAACAACAACAATATTTTTAGTTATGAATAATATAATTATGGATCAATTTTACTGTTCCCTGTATAAAGTAATAATAAAAATAATAAAACATATGTAATGCATTAGTTCAAAATTAATGATCAAAGGTACAGAGTGTATAACTGGAGATATTGCACTGGAAAAAAAAAGATGATAAAAGAGATATTACACAGATTGAAAATAAACAAATGAGTTTTAAAATAGATCTTGAATCAAGTGTTGAGAAAATGAAGGATTACCATCTGTATTTTTTTAATTTAAACTTAGGAATAGTTAGATTTGCTTTTGTAGATCTAAATACGACAAGTGGGGACATATAAACACTAAAGACTAAGGAGTAAAAAAAATGTGACAAATAAGGTTTGTCACAAAATTTATTTTAAAAATGAAAGTACATTAAACTTTTTCTCAAATGTTTGAATTCACACAAAATGAAAATTACTATGTGTACATTCCCATTTGACAGTTAGATAAAATTTAGTCAATTTAAAAGAAATGTAGGGTAATACAAAATTATTTTGAATTAACGGCCTCACTGGCTATCACATTAAATGTTTATAAAGAATATAAATATACTGTACAACTAAGCAAACAAGTAGAAACTAATCCGTGATAAGACTTCATTTAACTTTCTTATGGGCCAATACATAACCTCCCCCAACTTCGTTATGAGGGTAATAAGATTTGATTTGGAATTGTTATCAGAAGAAGCAAATTCAAGAGTTTTGCTGCCTTAACATTTTTGACTGAGTTCTGGAATAACAAACTACAGTCTAAACCATGAAAGCCTCCCATTATTGCAGGAACTTACCCAGCTAAATCTTTAATATGAATGGTCGGCAAAATGTTCATTCCATTTCCAAAACATTGCAGTGCGTCAGTGCTACCATGCCAGGCAGTCTGTCAATTGAAAATAAAAATTATGTAAGTGGTAAAAATTATTTTTAGTCAACATTAAACAAATTTGTATGATATTTAAAACTGTATGTTATGCATGCAAATTTAAACCAAGTATTATTAACCTTTCAATTTCAATATAACATTTATTACCTTACTTTAAATAACATAACAATTATAAATGTTCCAAATTGAACTCTTAACAAAAAAGAATAAAGTATATAAATGTATGTAGTGAAGTAAATTTAAAGCAGGCACATAACCGGAAAGAATGATTCTTGTATTGGGCCAGCCTGAATGAGTAATTTACAGATGAAAAGAAGGATTAGACTAATTGTGTATGACACCAAAAAAACAGGACACAACAGGGACGTTACAGAGCAACTACTAGGTCAAAAGAAAAACAACAACCAGTACAGACAAAACGACCTCTCCTCCCCCTATCCACCTGGATGGAGGGGGGATGGAGAGGGATCCTGCTAAACATCACTTGGTAGCATGAGGAACCACTTTCAGTGAATTCCTCTCACTTATAACCAAAATGTAAACAATACACTTTTTGTTTTATGTGTCTAGAAGGAACCTTGGGTTCTAACTTTAAAAATGGACCATGTAGTTGGACTCTAGTTTATGTGCAGAAAATTTCATATGTCTTTTCAAAACTGGGGGTGCTGGATGGTCTCAACAACAAAAACAACACTCAACCTCAACCAACGATTGTACCTGTTTGCACAAGTTTCAATGCCAAGATTTTATGTGTTATTGTGGATGGCAGAACTTATGGCTGATTCCATGAATTTGACCTTTGGCTTCACCATGACCTTTGACCTTGCCCCTTCAAATGATGGTCACATGTAGTGTGGATTTTAATACACTTTAAATATGAACCTAGTGTGAAGTCTATGTGACAACTATGCCAGGTGGATTAGGTGAATTGCATCTTTTTATCAACCTTGATCATTACTTTGGACTCTGCCCCTTCTAATGAAAATCACATATGTGTGAACTTTTATACACTTTAAGATGAAACAGATTTAAAGTATGACCACTATGCTAAAACTTATGGCTGATTACATAAATTTGACCTTTGGCTTGACGTTGACCTATGATCTTGCCTCTTCAAAGTTTAATCAAATCAAGCACTTTTGGTGGGCCAAGTTTCATGAGTTTCTGATAAAAACTGTGGACTTTAGGCTGTTCACAAACAAACACTCACAAACACACAAACAGGGGCGATAACATCCTCCAACTTCGTTTGCAGAGTTCAAAATAACAGAAGTGAGGTTATAAGGTCTGCTTCACGTAGGCCTAACAACAATGGAAGTGGTCTTGATGTACGACGTCACGTCGAACTAAACAATACTTGTTACCTGTACTTATAATAGGTACCTTGAATAAGTCATGGAAGATCTTTTCTCCTGCTCCATATGTGAGGCCTGCTGCAACTACATATGTCACAAACTTTGCTTTATTCTGCAAATGGTAAAATTTATAACATTAATGAAAAAATACTTATGACATTTTAAATACTTTTTCGAGAATATGTGTCCTTTATGCCAAACTTTTTTTTTTCTGTTAATGCATTACAGACATTTCCCTATAAAGATTTTAGTATAAATTTATAGTTGATGTATATAGGGCATGTCATAACAAAACCACCAAGTTGTAGGAAAATTGGACATTTGAGTTACTGTTAAAACAATAATAAACTTTTCATAAGCTTTAAATTAAGTAGAAATGATTAAAATCTATAACGGAAATTATTGTACAAAATATACTTTTTTTGTATTTGTTTATAATTCCTATTGTTTATTTGCTTACTTCTCAATATCTTCCTGTGCGACAACTTGGTGGTTTTGTCATGAATAGCCTCATATGTAAAATTTGGTATTAAGAAAAGCACAATTAGAATATATGGATATTTCTAACTGATCATTTTCATGTCAGATGTTGTTTAGTTCATGTTTTGATTTCATGATGAAACTCACATACAATAATTAAATTACTTAAATTCTTACCGTCTTTCCTTGTTTAATAACCAGCTTCTCTGCACTGATATGATTTTTGAAGTTTGGATGTGTTTTTCGTCTCCTGTAGTCATCCTCAGTAAATGGAATCTCTGGGTCATCCTATCAAATTAAAAGATAAGGACAGACACTTATGAAAATGAAACATGTCAATCGTTTACATGGTAATCCTCATCTATGTTAAATTTTAAATAATTATTATTGTAAATTAATAATTCACATCAGAAATGGATCCAGGATATGTGAAAGAGGGGGCGCACTCTTTCAACTGAGATGGCCGTCTTCCAGCCCTTTGAAAAAAATAACACTGTTAACATGGTAGATAATGGTAGTGACAAGGTAGATAAAGGTAGTTAACAGGGTTAACCCTATAAAAACTACAACATCAAGAGATACTACCGAGGATGGTCAGCAATGCTCTACAAGTATACATAAGAAAATACAGCCATTGTTTAGAATAAATCTTAAGGCATTAATAACATCAACAGGCAGGGTAATTATATACTACCTTACTAGGTAGTTCTCTGTGTTGTTAGGTAGTTCTCCCTAGTAATTTAACATGGTATATCAACCTAGTCAGAGGGTGTTACTTTTTTCAAAGGGAGGTTTTAAATTTGACAAGCAAAAAAAAAGTTATTTGCATTATTTTGTGACTTTTTCTTTTATGATACTTGCCACTATTTCATTTGTTGTGGAATAAGTTTGAAGGCGCATGCATGCAATATAAGAGTTTACTTTGATGATTGAGGAGCACATGAAGTTTACAGGCCTGACAAGACTGACTAAAAAACTTGGAATGTTGAAGCTGACAAGTGAGGTGTATACAATAAAAACATAAAAATACCTATGCTGATTAGATGTGTTAAAGGCCCATTCCTTCTAAAGTTTGATTTTGTCAAAAAAAATTTAAAAGATGAGGCATGTCACAGCAAAACCACCAAGTTGTAGGAAAAAGGGAAAATTGAGTGTTTGTTAGAGCCATGTTATCCTTTTCATAAGCTTTAAAATGAGGGGTCAGTTATCAAAATCGGACATCTATAACTTTAGTTATTGGACAAAATATACACAAATTTCCTTTAAATTTGTTTATATTTCCTGTTGTTCATTTGCTTATTTCTCAATAATTTCCTGTGTGACAACTTTTGGTGGTTTTGCCACGACTCGCCTCATATTCTAAATTATACTAGTCTGTATTCAAATTTTAAAATATAATACTGATTCTGATTCGCCATCTTTGTCATTTTTACTTCAAAATGTTTAAAAAATGCAAAAGAACAGAATTTGATTTTTAGGGTGGATCTTAAAAAATAAAGCGGATGAATCTTTTATTTCCTTTGCTTCTTAAATCTAGTAACAATCAGTGAGCCACAAAGCAGTGAGCAAAAACAGCATTTACAATGGACAGAATAGCTTGGGCAGCGTCTGCACAGATTTGTGAGGTCTCACCACAAAATGAGTCGCATCATAGGTGAGATCAAACTTATATTTCATTATAATATACTTTTTAGGTCAGTTTTCATGTAGGAACGTGTCCTTCATGCAGATTTTCTGAGATTTACAGTTTTTTAATTGTTTATTTTTCGACTGCTTTATGGACGATTTTCTCAAAACTGTGTTTCCATACATGAAAACTTCAAATGCTCATATCTATGGATCTACATATTCAATGAATATCATTTAAAGTGTAGATTACAGCTTACATTGTGTTTTATGGGAAAATACCAATAACTCAATTTTGGATTTTTCTACTATGAGACTCATTTTGTGGTGAGACCTCATATTTGATCTAAAGCTTTCTACCTTAGCAATGGGAAATTATCAACAAGCCTTAGCCTAAAAGAATTTGATAACTACAGTATTAGCTTTTTTCTACTGAAGAATAAAATTTTAAAATATGCAGGTAACTAAACATATAAACAAATCAATTTCCAATGGAATTCACTCTTTTGGGTGAATTTTGGAAGAAATGCCCTTTAACTTTACCCGGTTGTGAAAAAGTACATGAAATTTTAATAACATGATAATGAATTAGTTCATTTCACCTCTAATTTAAGGTTTGCTTTGATGTGTATGATATAATTTTTATTTATGAAATGACAATAATTTGGTTTAAAATCATACATAAGTTTTGCATTGTGTATGGTATAATTTTAAATGAAATGATAATAAATTGGTTTTAAATCAGCTTAAGTTCTAATAATTTGAATGAAATTATAATGAAATTTGAATAAAATTATGATGAACTGATCTACAATCACCTCTAATTTATGTTTTGAATTGAGTATGGTATAAATTTAAATGTAAATGATGGTACAAGCTAAAAATGTTGTTATAACTGAACTCACTCGATTTCTTAACATGTGTATATACAATTCCTGTGTATTAAAAAAATTGATACGACAGAATAAAAATCAAACAACAATTATAACCTGATGATATAAACAATGTCGAAATAGTAAATCAAAACATGATGGCGTGTGTCTCAATTCTTGGACTATACATTAAAGGGGCATTCCTTCCGAAATCCACCAAAAGTTCAATTTCTTTGGAAATTTACCCGTTTATTATTTTTAAAATAATAAACATGTTTAGTTACCTGTATCCTTATTTAATTAAATTCTTGATGAGTACAAAACAGCTAATAATTATCAAACTCTATTAGTCTTATTCATCTCTTTATTTTTTTAGGGTCAACCCAAAAAAATCAAATTTTATACATATTTTTCATTTTGTTATTTTTTTTATGAAATAATATAATGACATAAACATGGCAGCATTATACTTATAAATTTGAATACTGAAGGCATAGGAAGGGGTTCGGCTGGTCAGACATTTGCCGGACCACTTTTTGACAATTAATGTAAAAAACACCTTTAAAACTTTAAATTAATTTAGGACCTAATATGTGGACTGTTCAACTTTGCCTGATCACTTTTATACTGCTTCTACCGGCCATGATACAAAATTGTAAAATCTAGAATATTAAAATAAAATTCTAGAATTTTTTGCTAACAATTCTGGAAGAAATTTTGGTAGGAATGGACCTTTAAAGCCCGTTTTTCAGCTGAAATTTGTTCAACGTTATTGTAATACAATGCAATGTAAAATACCTTTTAATCAATTATGCTATTTTAACTGGTTAAATATTATATAGTAGTGAACTGCACGTGAGTAATATCCACCCTCCCCCACAAGCAGCTGGTGTCACCGGATTCTCAACGATTGTTTATTTCGAGAAGCTGATTGTGTGTACGTGGTGATGTAGTCAACGGCCTGCACAATGGTGAACACACAGGTAGAACCACTCATTAAAATTTTGCGTTGTGCACATCTAACTACAGTGGATTATGAGTAATTTCTAAGTAATAAAGAGCCAATCCTAATAAAGCTCCAAGAATTGGTCTTAATGTACTTCACCAACATTGGCGAGAGAAAGAGATGGTTTAAAGACTTACGTAGGAGGCATAGGATAGGCCTGGACAATTCTGAACTTGCAAGTATTAAACTATCTGAATAATAATTATACTGAATGCCTCTTTTCAGGGATATATGGAAAAATATTATACTCGGTGTGATCGACTCTTTCAATATTTTGTCACAGCTCATAGGTTTCGGTATCTTCCTCAAAGGCATTCAATATTATATAAATTCTGATGTGTTGTGTTTCATTATGACTGTCAACAAAACAAGAGCGATCGCTCACCAGGTCCGCGCTTTCAAAGCGATTTCGGGATGTAAATGCATTTTCAATTGTTAATTACTATTGCACTATTAGACCACGTCCCATGATTTTACGTTTTAAGGTAGTAGATTTTGCAGGAGAATGTTTAAAAGAGCAAAATTATGATAACAAATTTTAAATAAATTAAATGTTCATCAGAACAAAAATTTTAAAAAAAATACAATAGCCAGGGGCCTACCGTGATGGGAATCGATCCCATGACCTTCGCTTGTGTAGAACGGTCATGTTAAACGATGTCTTAACCAACTGAGCTACTCATGCGCTGGTTGAAATCAGCCGTAATTTACACTACTTGACAAAATGGGTTTTTGGTTTTCTGGGTCTAGGGGACACCCTAGGGTGTAACTTTAAAAAAGGGTGATGAACGTTTGTTGGGAATGGGGTCTAATTTATGTGTACAAAATTTCAAACATTTCCGGTCAAAACTGGCGACGCTGGACGCTTTTAGGTATGGTCGCAACAACAACCCCAACAACAACAAGAACATGAGTGAGGTTCTAAAAGGGCTTGGTTTCCTTGATGCTTAAAATGTGAAGTTCAGGAGCAGATCTAGCAGAGCTCGAAAGAGAGGGGCCTGATGCCATTTTGGACAAGAAAATGTGTGAGATTTAACAGTAAAACAGATGGCAATAAGAATTGATCCAGGGCTTGGCTAAAGTCCAGGAAAATTTACTTACAGAGTGTCTCTGGTGCACTTTTAATGGGTGTAAACAATAATCTTTTGTCATGTAAAATAATAGGGGGAGAGGCCCCACACCTAAAGTTTAAAATTTGTTCCACCATCAGAACTAGGTGCAAATCAGTCACAATCCTGATATTCTGGATATGGATTTGACTTTGACAGGTACTCCGCAAAACTTCCATATTGAAGTCAAACGCGGAAGACAGTGAGTGCGCAAATAATTTATTAACGTAGGTAATCTCTTAGCTCTTCCTTGAAAATTTTCAGTAGTTGATTAGGTTTTCTGGTAAAATGTTCCATTCACTATTGTTCTTGGAAAAATGAGTATTTGTAGCAGTTTTTCGCTCTTGGTATGATGAAGGCTTTGGAGTTATTTCGACGAGTGGTTCTGGTGACTGGTGTTACTATTTTATACAACATGGTAAGTCGGGATGCTTGACGACGAAGTTCTAGAGTGTCCCAATTGTGACACCTACTCTACAGTGTTTTTCAACTGTAGTGATTTTATACTTACTGGGTCTAGTGGCTTACTCTTTGCCCATGTCATCACAGTCGACAACAGAATGAACATCTTCGGCGTTTTGAATCGTTCCAACTCAGCATGGAGTGCTGAAATATAAATTAACATTATGAATAATTTACGGGAAAAGTCAAATCTCTCTAAACCGACAATCCCCAAAATGGAATTACTTAAATTCTCTCCCTTATCAGATCTGTTGTACACCTTTGCTTACTCTTTTTAATAAGTTTCTACTAAATGTACCCTACACTTAATAAAAAAAAAACTAAAAAAAAATTGTCCCTAAATGTTTCCTCGGTATGTATAGGCTTACTTTTTCATATTGAATGCAATGTATGTAATTGAAAAAAAAATTCAAATTGTATTATAACAACTATTAATATAAATAATATAATTTTTAAAATAAATAATAATATTTGACAATTAATTGTTAAAAATGTTAAATAATTTTATAACTACTATACAGTATACAATTTAATTTGTTTTTGTCTTAATTAGGGTGCAATTTTATTGGTGTAAATTTTTACATTTCTATTCTTGGTTATTTTTTTGTTTTATGATAATCCATTTTTGAGGGCTTAAGAAAAGTAACTGTAAATAGAAATAAAATTGATATTAGGGATATAAAAATCACTCTTTACTATATACAAACTTATATACTGTAAAAGTGGTAATTTTCAGGAGTGTAAATTTACATGTTTTCGATCCGAGAATTCACATATTGTTATTTTCGAGAATTAAAGTTTTTGATACAAATTATTATGGGAAATAAATTTTTATGATGTTATTTTGTTTTATTATTATTTTTTTACAGTTCCTTTGGACGCAAAAAGTGTGAAAATTAATTTACTAGGAAAATTACTACTTTTAAAGTATCTTATATTTTTTTTTAATTATTATTAGTAACCTGATACAGCCCATGTTGCTTCATCAATCTGACTCGGATCTTCATTTATATCGTAAATGATGACATCACACTCTGACATATGCTCTAACATCTGCGTTTTGTCTTGAAACTAAAAAAAGGAAAATCAACATTACTATAAAACTGATTTACTGTAAATGTAATACAACAAATGTGAAGTTTCACTTCAAAATGGGTCTCTTTGTTAGAAAATCAAAAAAATTTTGATTCCAACAGAATACAATATAAGCTGTAATCTAAACTTTAAATAATGCTCTTGGTATCTTAAGGGCTTAAATCCCGATTTTGGTTTTGCCAAGAAAAAAAACATTCTTGCAGTAGCAGGTCTAACTTATGCATCTAGGAATCTCCATATATGGCTAATGTACATCTTTTTTGGTTAGTCCATTGTGATTTACTTTGTTTCATATTTAAGAGCGGTTAACAGGCGTAAAACGCCTTCAACCGAAACAACCTGTTACCTGTTACAAAAAATAATTTTTTTTCGCCTCAATTTTAGGGGGTGGGGGTTAAGCCTAATAAGCCCCTCCTTAAATCTGACACTGATTAACTTTTACCCTCCAGCTAAAACACAAAGAAAGTAGTGATGTATTGGACTGAATCAGGACCAGTGAGTCTTCTTGCCTCAGTGCACACACAGCACAGTGGCTGAGGTAAATGCCTCTCTTCACAATTTGCTCTCACCTCACAAGACCTCACAAATAGTCATTGTGTAAAATTTATCATCAATTGTGGCAGAGAAAAGCTAGATTCAAGAATCAAGATTTTTATTGCTCTGAAGCCAGCTATAGGCTATTATCTGCTTAAAATTACAACAGTACACAAGAAAATACTTAACAATAAATACAGTGTAATTGTACATAACAATAAATATATACAGTGTAATTAATTGTAAATGTAAAGGCGGGGATGGGGTGTTAATGATTAAAGAGAGCAAGTTTTATGTCTTTAATGGAAATTTCAGAAGGGTCAAGAGCAAGGTCATAAGATAGTTGAAGGGCATAGGGTAAAAAGGAAGATTTAAAATGGGTAGTGCGAACAGGGATAGGAAGAAAGGTCATGAAACTGCGATGGCCATGAAGGACAGAAGAACAGGCGCGACGTTGGGGGAGACTGGAGTGGTGCTAAAGGAGGGATAAGTTGGCAAAATTGAAAACTGAGTTACAGTCGACCTTCTCATTTACACACCCCTTGGGCTAGGGTGTTTGTAAATGAGAAAGTTCGTAAATGAGAAGGTTCGTAAAAACTGGTCAAGTGAGGCCTCCAAAACACTTATTTGTGTTTATTTTGTGCTCTTGGATGTTAAACAAAGTTGTTTAAATGAACTAGGAGAAAAAATATGAAAAACAAAAACATATCAATGATAAATTATCGGATAATTACATCAGTGGCCATTATTTTAATGACGTCATTGACATAATAGTGTTTGTAAAATACAAGGTTTGTAAATGAGAAGTTTGTAAATGAGACGGTCGACTGTATAAATTATTAAACTATATATTATTATCTCTTGCAAAAAAAAAAACAGTTTCATACAATGTATCCTTGTTTAATTATGAACAATCAAACATTTAGAATGTAAGTTTTGAGAAAACTGCATTCGAAAATTATCAGTATACTGTGGTTAATCTGTGTCATTTTAAAAATTGCTTAACAGAAGCTATATAATGAACAAAATAACGTACATTAAAGATCTCTGTCACCCATTCTGGTTTCTCATTATCCTGATTCTTGAGTGTGCCTACTACCTCATAGGTACCTTCTTTGGTAACCATTGCATCGCTCTTGACTGACTCCACATCTTCTTCCTCTTCCAATTCTTCTAATGATGAATTTATGACACAAGTTGACAGGAACTGCAAAAGAGAACATAAGAGAATTTGAGACTACTTCAGGGTCTTAGTTTCATATATTATATAAATCTTTCAGACGTACCAATCCACCAAACAAAATTGCATCATCAACTCGGGCAATTGCTCTGTGTGTGTGAATTACAGAAACAAACAACAAACAACTGCAGTATTCAAAACAGCACCCGTTGGTCCAACAACCTTCCCTCCGGC
>JAOTQE010000083.1:0-11473 GCA_025631205.1 Nesometra sesokonis
GATATGATCTGACAAACAGTGACCCCGAGAGGTCAAATTGCTGTACAGATTAGGATTAGCTGCTTCGCAGCAAATATGATGCTAATCGACATTAATTTGTTTTTTCTTGTTTGTTTGTCTTATGAGAGTTTAGATAGTTTGACGATTGACACACAAAAAATACACTCTGTTTGGTTTTTAACTCTATTTATTTATAGAACCAGTTTGTGCGTCCGAGCAAAAGTTGTGGGCATGAACGCACAGTGCATTGGTGCAGTTCACAATGTACACCATTCTTGAACCGTCCGGCAAATCGGCACTGTGAAAAACTGATTGCTTTCTCCTCGTGTCGCGTACCTGCACTAGATGGGTCACCTGAACGGTCCTGCAACAGTCTGTCAACATGTCCTGCTGCTTCTTCTTTGTCTTCTGGTCGGGGTCAGCGGCGGCAGACGATGCAGGTGACAGATGCGTCGGTATCTCGGCCAGCGACAGACGGACGGATCTGAGTCGTCGGTTGCATTCCTCCGGGTCTTTGTAAGAATAGACGAGGACGCCGATAACTGTGCGGTCTGGTTCCGGCACCTGACACCTTTGTTCTAGTCCCTCTAGCAGATGCGTCACGTCGACAGTGGCGTTGTGACACGAAGCAAACAATGGTTGATGTGCTACTCGCCCGCTCTTGACGTAGTATGGAACGGGCCTGTAAAGGCCGAGCGCGGCACACGCTCGTGAATCTCGGCTCGGCCGACCCTTTTCTCGACAGTCGACGACGTACATCCAAGGAGCGATCCGCTTTTCTCTCGCTAGTTTTGCCACCAGTTTCTCTATCTCACCGATGCATACGTTAAACGCAGAACGAGCGTCTTGCTGTCTCAATGCGGCCTCGATGAACGTTTTGTCGAGATTCGACAGCAGCGGTTCGACGTCGGCCCTTCTGTTCAGCATACCGACGGTGCTGATCGAACCGTCCGCGTGCAGGCAAGCGTACCTCTTCTTCTTGTCCGTGAACAGAATTCGCGAAAGTGTTTCTCTGTGGACAAATTTCTGCCAACCGTCGTCGACTCCGATAACGTCGGCAAACTTCATTTCGAGTTTCTCGTGCTCGGCAATCTTCAGGAACAGAGAATCGGTGTCTCCGTAGAGAACCTGAGCGCCGTTTTCTTGCGCGCAGTCTTTCAGATTTTGCAGTTGTTGGCAACATTCGTTAGTCACGTAGTTGTACAGGCTCAATCTGCTTGAGACGGCAAGGCAGCCAATGCAGCGATTCGCTGCAAGTTTGTAAGCGTCCGAGTGAGCCGGGTACCGTTGTCTGCCAAGCACCAGCTTCTTCAGAACAGACGGCAAGAGACCTTCGCGTACACTTCGATGTACGAACGAACCGTCGGCCAGCATTGTCGAGCTGTCCACGTTTCTGGACACGATGAACCGTGGTTAGTATGACTTGAAGTCGTAAACCTCGACGTGGTCGTGTACGCCGGGTACAGTATCGAGAACCAAACCTCCTGTGCGTTTCGTCGAGTCCTCTGCCTCCTCCTGCTCCGCTGCAACGACGCGTGAAAAGACTGCTCCGCGAAGTGCTGCCTCTCTGCACAGGATGGACGAGAGGTCCTGTGTCGACGATGCGCCCGGAAACGTTCCGACCAGTCTGGAGACGTTCAGCGTCGTACCGACGAGATTTCTCGATTCCACTTTTCTCCTGTAATCTTCGAGAACCGACGCTTCCTCGGACAACACCTCGTCTGACGTACTGGCTGCCAGTTCGAAGCAGGATCGTCTGTAGGCGTACTCGTACATCGATTCAGCGTCGAGACAGCTGTCCGCGTCTGCTGACGTGTCGATGCAGATCGGCCATCGCGCCACCGCCGCCAACAACGGGTTGCAGACGGAGAACCTCGCCGTCAGGCTCCTCTTCACCCACTCGCCCTGGTACACTAGGACGTCGACAGATTTCAAAGATCTCGCGAGATCAGCGAGCAAAACGCTTTCCTCTTTCTCTTTCCACGCACTTCCGTCGGACAGCACGACCGATATCACCCGTCCTCGAACGTCCAACCGGATGGACAGATACAGGATCGACAGCTGCACCGGATGCAGTCGTTCGCACTCCAAGTGTTCACGTTCGTCATAGGATAGGTCACTGACTACTCCCAGTTCGTCGGTCAAGTATCGATGCCACGCGCAACCGTGCACGCCAACGACGCATTGTGCATCCAGGTCGTCGGCAACAGAAGGTAGGTTACCGAACGTGTTCTCTTTAGGTAGTCCGTTCCTGTCGTCAGACGTCAGTTTTCGGAATCTTCAATCGGAAATGTCGTCGTAGCGGTCTCCCCTGTACATGACCGAGTCACCGTTCTCGTCTAAGACGTAACAGTAGAATCTCACTCTGTTGGTCCGCAGTGAAACGCAGCTTCCGTTCACTGCCCTGCCTCGGACCGTCATACGTCCGCTGATCTGCGAATAACTCGCACTCGTCACGTACATGAACATTACGTGTTGTCTGAGTCTAAGGACAAGAAATAACTTAGGTGTAGTGCTTTTTATTTTCTACATATACATACATACATATACAAATATTGTCGTTGTATAGTGGTTAACATAACACGCCCTGGTTTGTACGTGCAAAGCAACCGATTCAAGGTATCTTTGCAAGTTGTTCGGGAGGCCGTAGAAATACCTTTTTACACAGCATGCACACGGGAGCGGGCATCTGCTTGAATCGGCCGACCGCAGATTCGAAATCGCTGCCAACCATCCGATTCACCATATTCAACATGGACAGAAGATCCTCGGTGGCCGAGTGAACAGAGAGCACCTTGCAAAGCGACTGAACGAACCAGCTTCCCTGTTTGGAGTTTCTCCAGGAAACGTAACCGGGCGTTGTGGAGTACGGCAACAGCATGTCGCGTTGATTCGGCACCGCCTTCGACACGGCTGCGTCTACGACATTCTCACCGCGTTCATCGTTGTCCGTTTCCATCGCAGACACACCACCGGAGTCTGTGGCGTCCACGCCGTCGTCTCTCCTCTCTCCTCTGCAAGCCTGAACGAAAAAGAGTTTCAGTTTTCCGGAAAGAGTCGGGCACATTTTCTCGTCAAAATGGCCGGTTATCTCGTTCATTTCCACTACCTGTTCGTCGGTACCGTAGACTCCATTCTCGGTTCCGTGAGTGAGAATGCACATCACCAGGCAGTCGTATCGCGAGTGATCCGATTCGCCGATTTCTCTCAACAGTTTGCGCATCGAGCAAGCGGTCAGATTGCGATGAGTGGAGACGGTAAATCCGAGTTTGCGGAATACGCAGTCCAGAGCACGAGCGTCCAAATCGGAACCGACTCTGTTGTCCAACCTTGGAAACGAGTCGTTGTCCACGATGATTGCCAATCCTACCGGCACCGACGTCATTCTGTACTCGTCTCCGCCGCCGCCCCTGTTTTTGATCGGACTCACTGCTGAGACACGTATCATCAGATTTGCGACTAGGTGATATTAGCCGACGTCCGACAGACTTTCGACAAACGAACTGAAAGCTTGCAGACCCCTGGTTTCGATGTTGTTCAGAAGATAGTTTACCACTCTCTGCTTATTGCCTCTGACAGGATGTCTTCCATCTGTCTCGGCGAATATACGTTCCTCTGTACCAATCCTGCGAGAACATATTCTGGTTCTATGCTTCTGGAAAGAGCTATGCAATTCTTGCGCAAGACTAGCTTATCCTTCCTGTCCATTCAGACCCGTTTCGTTGCAGAAGAGACAAAGATATGAATAGTTGTGGGGAAAACCTCTTAAATAATCGTTTCAATACTCGAATACCCACGCGATGTCGTTCGTGTTTGCTACAGGAACACACGCACACACAGTGTGTGTAATAGAAATAGAAAAAAACACAGGCACACGTAAACAAAAATTAAAGGGCTCGAACATTTATTGTCACCATATTTACACCACGGGAGCGATAAATTTCGAAGAAGCATGTTCTCTCTGAGTTTGACGGCTCCCCATCGACCGACAAAGGCGTACATCATCGCGTCCGATTTGAACGGTTTGCTGAGTGCGACAGGCAGCTGCGTCTCGTTTGTTGCCGTTCGAAAAGACACGTATGAATTCGAATTGTGGTTTCGACCGACGGACCCGCCGGAAATCAGGCGAGCGTCGATCGCAGTCAACTTCGAGGACGGTCGCCGCAACTTCTTCGGCGTTCGCATACGAGACGAGCATTTCCCCGCTGGCGAACAGTTGCACTACGAAAGCGATTCGGGCACTAGTCTATCGGTGATCGAAGCAGAGAGACGCTCGCGCACCCGACTCGACGGATCCGCGGACACTGGCCGCCGCCTTCTGACCGATCGAAAGGACGTTAGAGACGGCGACGTTCTTGTTTCCGCTCTGGCAGATGCGTCCGGTATTCTCTGAGCCGGTGATGCGTGATCGTTTCTTCAGCTACGCTCGTTTTTTGAGCGCTAGAATAGAGGCGAGAAAAGTGGTTCGCAGTGCCGAAGAACGCCTGCTGCAATTGGTTACTCTGGTTCCTTCTCTGATTCTGGCCACCGAAGAGATGAGACTGCTGTTGTCACTCGGCCTGCTTCTGGACGTGGCGTTCAACGACGAGGACGAGTCCTGCAACAAGGTTTTCAAACGATTGCGTCCGTGCGTGTACGCACGTCAGCGAGTGTGCCTTTACGATCCGGACGCAGACGTTCTGTTGTTTGCGGACGGCAGCACGACAGACGGGTTCGGAGGAACCGATTCTGTCTACTGGACACGTGACATGTCAGTGAGATCCGACGGAAAAGCGGTGGAAGCCGAAGAGTGGGAAGCGTCGACGAGAGAAACGTCGTTGATGGTTCTGTTGCAGATTCCTCGGTTCGTGAAATTCCATCAATCCAGCACGGTCGATACCGGTGCCATCCACGTGCACGTCTCCGCCACCAGAGAGATGCCAGATCGGATGCTGCACGGCGGTTCCCAAGTGGCCTACTTTGATGTGTTCTCCTACGGTGACGGCGGCGCCTGCGTCTTCGGCAACGAGGGACATGACGACCTTAACGAATCTCTGAAATTGAAAATTCATGATAGAGGAACCTACCCACATGATTTGCAATTTAGGCCAGTTTCAATACCAACCTCCTTAAATGATTATTTAAACAAATTGAACCCCACTAAAATAATGTTAAATTGTGATTTTCAATACCAGATATTTATATCAATGTTAATACCAGATTTCCTGGTTAAATTGTTGCCTGGGCCATTTGTAGTACCGCAGTGCCTAGTTAGAAAACTATTTAGGCGAATTTACCATGTATGTCATATTTCATGATTAACACCCTTGTTAATATGTTCGGAAATATACAGTTTTTAAATTTCGTATCGCTAGGTTGATTGAGTAAAATCATAAATTTTCACCAGTAATTTGCGTACGTTAGGCTAATTTGCATATTTTTGTGTTAACAAATATGAAGACCCGTTGGAATTCCATACAACACAGGTCAAATTTCAAAAACTCTATTTCTAATGATTAATTTTTCAACAAAATGTTCTATTAAGTCACATAGAAAAATGTGTACGCTAAATTGATTGACACTGAAATCAACACTCTACGACCAGTATTTGCCGAGATAGAAACTTTCGATTTTGTTGAATGAAATTCAGGTCAAAGGTCAATAACCTTATTTCCGGTCACTTTTGGAAAAAATGTTTCATTAGACCGCATAGAAATATGTGTATTTTGAACAGTTTGACACCAAAACGAACACTCTACGACCAATAGTTGCCAAGATATGAACTTTTAATGCATTAAAGGTCAAAGGTCAATAACCTTATTTCTGGCCATTTTTTAGCAAAATGTTTCATTAGACCACATAGGAATATGTGTGGTGTGAACAGTTTGACACCAAATCAACACTCTATGACCAGTTCCTGAGATATAGATATTTGACCGCAAATGAACTTTGGTGACCTCTGACCTCCTTCCTGGGCCTTTAAAAAATGATCTTTTTTTCTTCATTTACACACCCCAAATATCAAACGCTGAAAATTTCTTGCTTCTGTCACAAAGTGCACGGTTAGATCCATAAGCTGCTCCACTACTAGGGGAATTGAACTTTTGCAATTCCTTAGGGCTTCCAGAAGCCTTACCAAAAGTTACATAAACAGGCCTTTATTGGGTTCCAGTTTGAACATCATCAATCTCCCGTGTTTCTGCTAGATTTTTCGAAATACATGTTTATGGCACGCCATCTTTTGGATGAGATGTTAAGCTGTTTGTCCTATGTGCAATAGGTCTCCTTTGCACATTAAAGAATGCAGTAAACTCTATGGAAAACAGTAGGGGTTTTTCTCAGTGTACTTCTTAATAAGCACCAGAAAAACCTCAATTGTAAAAATGTCTTTTGACGTAAATGCCCGCTTATGGTAAAAAAATGTGTTTTTTTACCTAAAAATATATAATTGTAAAATAAACCATACCTATGCAGGAAAAAAAATTGCCATAAGCAGGCCCGTATTGTATTATCTCTGGTGTATTACATCCCAATAAAAGCACCTATCCAGTACTTTTCTAAAACTTGGTCCAATATAGAAGTAAAAACCATCAATCATATTTTATCTAAGTTATCTTATTTATTTGTTACTACATCAATAATGTTTTGTCTACTTTGTCTTTATACATTGTAGATCGCTGCGGCTGGTAGAATACAAGGAATGACACCTGCAGCTTTGCTACACCTACTGTATTATGTTAGAAAGAGACAGAAACAAGAAGCAGCAGTTAATAGGTGACCATGGGCAACATAAATCATGGCAGAAACAGCTTGATTAGAACAGAAACATGAAGAGCAGCTAACAGGTGGATAACCATGCCAAATGTAGCTGGAGAACCAGAGCTGGTGAGGAAAAGCAAGATGATTATTATTGGAACAATATTTGAGGATTAGCAGAGAACAGGGAGTTGCATGTTTCAGTTCAAACCATTGTCAACTTAATGATAATACTGCATACTTTTGGAAGAATATTGGAATGATAACCCAAAACAGGAAAATTAAGGTTCAGCACTGTTCACTTTAAGGATAATACTGCAAATTCTTGGAAGAATATTAAATGATAGCACAGAAAAATAGCATATTTGAAAGGTCATGCCATTAGTCAATTTAAGGATACTACTGGCTATTTCTGGAAATATATTGGAATGATAGCTCAAGCCACAGTCAACTTAAGGATAATGTTGCCTCTCCTGGAACAATATTTGAATGATAGCACAAAATATAAGATGGCACATTAAAAGGTCAAGCCATGGCCAACTTAGTGATAATACTGTCTAACAGGTAGACAACAACCATGCCAAAAGTAACTGGAAAACCAAAGCTGGTGTTGAGGATTAGCAGAGAACGGGGAGTTGCATGTTGAAGTTCAAACTATTGTCAACTTAATGATAATACTGCATACTCTTGGAAGAATATTGGAATGATAATCCGAAACAGGAAAATTAAGGTTCAGCAATGTTCACTTTTAAGGATAATACTGCCAATTTTTGGAAGAATATTAAATGATAGCACAATAAAATGGCATATTGAAAGTTCAAGCCATAGTCAACTTAAGGATACTGCTGGCTATTTCTGGAAATGTATTGGAATGATAGCATAAAACAAACTTGGCATGTTGAAGCTCAAGCCTTGGTCAACGTAAGGATAACATTGCCTCTCCTGGAACAATATTACAATGATAACACAAAATATGAGATGGCAAGTTAAAAGGTTAAGCCATGGTCAACTTAAGGATAATATTGGCTACTGATTACTCATGAAGATTGTAAAATTGTAATGAAACAGAGGGAGATGGAGTTTTAAAATTCAATCAAATGTCAATTTAAAATACTGTAATACTGTCTACTTGTGGAACCTGATTATAAAAATACCTCAGAGGAAGATGTGTTATTTTTAAGAACCTGTTGCCCATTAGAAGTTGAGAGTAAGTTAAGTCAAATCAAACTATTATAAACTAAAGGATATTTTACTCTAATGAATCAAACGTTTTGTGTCTTCAGCTGCTGTATATTAGCAGCTTTGAATACTGATGAAACCAGGTTGCTGCTGTTTTGTTTCTTTAGGCTTTATACACTATAGGAGATTGAATTGATTCAAGTCAAACCACAATCAACTTTAAGCTGGGAACTCACTGCGTCATTTGAGATTCGTACGATGTTCGCTTGGCAGATGCGATGACAGTCTTCCTCTCGTCGGCCGACTGTTGTTTAGTGATTCAACTGGAAAATCACTAAGACTGTCATCGCATCTGGCAACCACACACACTGGGAGCGGCTGTTTAGTCGTGCGACCGCCGTACGATGCAGTGAGTGCCTAGCTCTAAGGATTATGCTGTTACCTTTTACTCCAATGAAACAAAATGCGCGTCTTCTTTGAGTATTAACATCTACTGGATACTTCTGACATTAGCTTATAATGGTAACCTAAACCAGTTTGATGGCATGTTATTTGTAAGGACATGGAAGATTTCGCCACAAAGAAGTTGTATACTGTAATAGATAAGATCACATTGAGATAATCACCATAATAGGTCTGAAGTCAAATGTTTGAGAAATTTAGTTTAATCAATTAGAAATTTTATGGTACTAAAATTCTATTATAATATACTTTTTAGGTCAGCTTTCATACAGGAAAGTGTCATTTATACCGATTTTCTGAGAATTAAAGTTTTGTTAATTGTTTAGTTTTTAGATTGCTTTATGGGCGATTTTTTTTCCAAAACCGTATTTCCATACATAAATGAAACAGTCCTACGAACACAAGTTGCTTTTGAATCAATGAAATTTATCTTAATGAGACAAATATACAATACAGTGGTATTACCTTTCATTCATTTTTATGCATTTTGTCATAATATTTTACAGAATGGTATAAAGTAAAACAATTATATTGAGATTAACTGATTAATTGAAATTAGCACTAAAGTATGTACCAACTTTAAATACCATTGATTAAAGAATCTAGAAGATGTGCGAGATTTAATGAAAATATCTCTTGAATCTATAGATAGATGTAGGGAAATTCAATTCAGTTTTTCTACTTTCTTGAAGCTGGAAATGACTTTGATTTTGGAAAAGTTTTGGAAAGATTTTGAAATGTAAAAAATAAATTAAATATATTTTGTAGTTCCATGTCGTTTAATTTTTAATAAAACTCGGAATTCGCTTCCCAATTGGCCATAAAGAACCAAAAGGTACTGGGTGTGGAAAACAGGATTTCTTGCCTCAAACAAGACACAATTCATAGAAGCCTATATGAAGTCTTGCCTCAAACAAGAAACAATTCATAGAAGCCTATATGAAGAGAGACCATCTAATGTGGCTATAGAGGTCGCATAGGCGAGTCAAACACCGGCTTGAAACGTACAGTATAGAGAGATTTGGAATTATTATATAAAGAATACATAGACTGTGTATGATGTGAATATTTAAATGAAAGTTTATGTATTATTTTGATTTTAAATAAATTAAAGATTAATATTCATAGGGTTATATTATAATAATAAAGTTACAGAAATAAAAGGTTAAAAGAAAGAAAAGAAAATATGGAGCGGCTCAAAATTATTTCCGAAATAATATAAGTAGTATATGTTTATACATAATTTTTTGGGGGACACTAATCATCAGAGGCTAAATGTCCAAGGAGCGTATCACGTTTCATAAATTTGAATTCAAACAATTACAAGAAAAATATTTTTGTTCTTTTGTATACGAAGTTGCTTTTTAATTTCTTGGCATCAGAAAAGTATTGGAAAGCTTATGGAAATGGTCGTCACTGCCAAGTATGTGAACCATGAAGGGAAGCTGTGTAGGCATATGTGTCTTGAACTATGGAGGTATTAAAATAGTAATACCTCCATGGTTAAACAGCAGCATGAGATTTGAAACCTGTGATGGAAGTCTGAACCTTGACCGCTTCGCAACCTTGTAATACATTGTTGAATCAGTTTGATCAATAACAGATTTGCTTTCAATAAAAAACGCGTTATTTTTGCATTAGTACAGTAGTAGGTAGGCCCTACCTGCTCTTTGTTTAATTGACTTTCTCTTTTCTTAGTGCTTCAAAAAAGCACTTAAAGCTGCTTGAGACAGTACTATATTGCTGTAAAAATACTAATACTTTTTAATTAAACATTATAGGTTACCTTTATATTTCAGAAGTCTTAAATGACAATTTAATAACCTATTTTTTAAATAAAAACCCAAAGCGATAATAAAAAAATAAGTTTGATATAGGACTATTTAAGTCCGAATGAGACCGACGTCAGTGCTGCGGATGCATATTGATGAGTATGTTTTCATTAAACACTGCAGTTTCTAGGTCTGTGGGTGGTTTTTTTCTATCATTACGTGTACATTCCCATTAGAGAGTTCGATCATTTTTACCCTAGGCCTACATTAAAAAAGTGTAGGGTAATTTTGATTAAACTCCTCGGTTCTTATCACATTAAATGCTTTTTAAAAAATAGGAATATACTTAAGCGATCAAGTGGAACTAATTATCCATTTTTATAAAGTTCACAAAAAATTGTAAAATGGGGGGGGGGGGGTGTACACCTAATGGTGTTAAACCGTGCTTAATTCAAACGGGGCGCACACGATTACACGTTTAGTGGCCCTTATTCAAACTTGGCGCACATACATTGCTTTCCTTGCATTGGACCATTATGAACCCCTCATAATTAATTTCATTAGAAGAAACGGCAATATTCTAGTGGGTTTCTTTTTTTTTGTGCCCGAAAATCCAAATTCGCCCGCATCATTGTTAAATTACAATATTACTATTGACTATACCGAACGGTGCATTCTAGACTGAATGTTCATGAGAAAGATGTAGAAAAACATTAAAACAGGGTAGTATTATTTGCTTTTTATCATTTAAATTCGAGCAGAAAAAGTTGGCACAGATAAAAACGGTAAGACACGTACATTTTGTTTAACTGATAAGCTGTAGCCTAGGTATACAATTTTTACTTTAATAATGTGGTAGCGTTATGTCTACCATTTGTTACTGTAAACTCTATGGTTGATTAAAGCCACGATGACGTAAAGCGATATATTCTATATATTCATTGATGCGTATAGCCTAGTATAAAAGTGGATATGTAATGTTAAATTAAAAACGCACTACTTAAAGAATCGGATTGGTTTATTTTGGCCTCTATTTCCTTGTCAAACCTGACAAGATATAAGCCTATTTGTTAACATTTTTAGTGGTTTCCAGACTTTTGGAAAGAGGGGGAGCGGTAGAGAGTCAAAAGTTTTAGGGCGTCTGGTGCATGCTCCCTTGAGAAATTTTGGTCTTTAGATGTCCGAAAATGGTCTCAAAGGCGTGTTAAAAAAAATTCTTGTCTATGATTGCCGGTTCGGCCCCTTAAATCCTCCGCTTGTTTAAGAATGGGGGAGAAGGCGGACCGAAAACTACCCCAAAAGAAGTAACCCGATCAATAGTGGCG
>JAOTQE010000094.1:0-11472 GCA_025631205.1 Nesometra sesokonis
TTTGTAGAGCCAGTGCTTCAGCTCTGTAGTTGGTAGAATGTATTCCAGTAGCCTTAGAGATTTTCTCATCTTGTCCATCTGGGAATTTTACATAGATGCCAGCACCACCATTTTTAACTGCATTGATGGCAGAACCATCCGTGTATACTCTTGTCCATCTGTCTTCAGGGTAGTGAGTATTAATATGATCCATGGTGTATGATTTCATTTCAGTGCTACTCTGATAACTTTTACTCTGAATTCCTGGAATACTGCAGTAAATAATGGGAAAATGGTCTTTTTTCCACAGTGGATTGGCAAGAAATTGTGGAATCTCCCTGGGTTCATGATAACTTGAAGTCTGGTCCCTGTTTTCAAGGGTAGATGCTTGGTGAATAAAGCTACTCCTTTTTAGCCTCTTTTTGATTGGTTTACTCATTCTATTTTTCATTGGATGGGTTGGTATCCTATTTAGCTTTGCTGCCTGTGTGAGTATTTTGGTGTCTCTTCTGTCCTCTAGAGATTGGATTCCTGTTGCAGTTTCAAGCTCCACTATAGGGGTGGATTTCATTGCTCCTGTGATTATTCTTGTGGCCTGATTCTGTACTTTGCTGACTTTACTGGGCAAGGATCACTGGAGGAGTAGTACCTTTCCTAGATGGCCTTAGGGCGTCCTAGACTGGTCTCCCCATATCCAGCACCATGAGTAGCGCAATACATGTGGCATAGCACAAAACATCAGCTTCTCTCATGGTGAAGACCGTCCATGTGCCTGTCCGTGGCGCCCCCACCTTGGCTAAACATGGCGGATCTAGAGGATGAAACCTCGACAAAAAACATGCTGAAGACGGACATACTGGGCCATAGTGCGCACAACGACAGTATGACGCAATCAACGCTTATGATGGATAACGCAGATCGTCTGGATTCAATATTTCAAAATTAATTACATCATCATCAAAGTATAATGCATATTTCAAGTATTAAAATACATGCCTGCCATCATGTTGGATTCAATATTTTTACATTAATTATGTCATCATGAAAGAATAATACATACTCCATGTATTGAAATACATGTTATCATGTTGGATTCAATATTTCAACATTGATTATGTCATCATCAAAGTAAAATGCATACTCCCAAATCATCAAAGTATAATGCATACTCCAAGCATTGAAATGTATGCCATATTATTTAATTCAATATTTCAGCATTATGTCATCATCAAAGTGTAATCCATACTCCAGGTATTAAAAAGCAATAAAAAGTGATTAACCCACCAAAATAGCACACAATCAAGCTATGAAAGTGACTACCTAGCCCAACCATAAAACCTTTTGAGACAGGCTGTACTAACTAGGTACTCATTTACTGCTGAATAAATTGAAAGCTGTCCTTGTCAAGAAATCAGGTTATCAACGTAAAAGACAAATATATTGATAAATGATGATTTTCTTCAAAAATAATTATTACTTTTTCTTTAGAATTATTCTGTTAACCAATGATTTTAATCAGAAATGGAAGATAATAGCATTCAAATGAAGAAAGACTTAAAGACGTTTCTGTATCATTTAAGAATTGATGCGGAGATTGAAGTTGTTGAGTTGGTAAGATAATAAAATATAATAGAAGAAAGATTCAAAGACATTTCTGTATCATTTAAGAATTGATGCTGGGATTGATGTTGTTGACGTGGTAAGATTTTACTTACAGTTGAACCTCCAGTTAATCGGACACCTTCGGGTCCGGGAGGTGTCGAACGAACGAAGAAAGACATTTCTGTATCATTTAAGAATTGATGCTGAGATTGAAGTTGTTGAGTTGAAGTTTGTGTCGATTTTTACTCCTATGGAAAGAACTCAAGTGGCCACTAACTTACTTCTTCTTTTGTTTGTGGTTCTGTTCCTGTTCTGAAAAGACAATTCCCTGACTTAGATTTTTTTCTGAGATTTTTTTCTCAGAAAAATCCATCTGCACTTTGAAATGATTTGATTGTGAAAAGTGCATTTAAAATATATTTTTTATGTTACATTTTTACATTACATAAAAACATTTAGAAACTAAATAGTTCTTTTCAGACTAACACACATTGTCACATGTATATTTTAATGTGATCTCTTATCAGATTCCATGGGAGAGTAAACAAATTTACAAGCTACAAATCTGCTTGTTATATCTTCATTTCACTTAAACAATATTTAAAAAAAACACAAGTACTACTTCACAAAAAAGGCCTTAAAAAGAATACAGCGTAACCATCAACACGACTCGGCATCAACTCGTGTAACCATCAACATCGACCCAGCATTAGTTATTAGCTGTCAGTACTTGGCGGCTGATCCAGTCAGATTCCATTCAGTTGGTCTAATACACATCGACAATACGGTGGTCCATGCTTGAAGCCTAAAAACAACAAATATCTAACTACTATCCAGTTGTTATGAAATGCAGTATTTTAATTAATAACATAACATCAATACAATAACAATAGCATGAATTATGTATGGTGTCCTTTTGAAAAGCATACTGTAATTTAAAAAAAAAATAGAATAATAGCAACTTACTGTCCTCGATGGACACACCAACTTCGCCAGTTTTAAGTAGTATAATAAATATCGGGTCTGCCTTCCCTCCCATTTAGCAAACTGCTCCGCCTTCCTTGTGATGCCTCCTCACGTGGAACTTGAGCTAGACTTGCTCCTGAGACACACGTACGGCATACCGATATGAACTGACCCCGTGAAACGTCACACATTGCTATTTAACATCAAGATCGACAATATGCAAATTCTAATACCACCGGCTTTGCATGCTAAAATTAATTACTATTGTAACGGTTTGATGGATACAATGAGTGAACCGACTAAACATGTGAAACACATGGAGCACCACAAATTTTATGTATTTATTCCAATTAAATGTGGTTCACATATGTATATATATTTTTTTTATTTGTATTTTCTAGCCTGGTTGTGATATCTCCGCCTATACCTATGAGAGGACGCTGTTGATGGAACAAAGGAACCAACTGTTGAGACAGATGAAATTAACCCGAAAAGAGAGCTCATTTGATGTATGTATTTAAAAATATGTAAATAAATTAGAGTAAAATGCAAAGAAATATTTTACTAATACTAAAATCGCATAATTAACATTGCAGCACTTTGCAAAGGGAGTTATAGAATAAGTGTAATATAGACAGTCTGAATCTAGTAATGAACGGCAAGCTAAATATTATCTACTTGTGTTGTGCTTGCAACAACGAGGCTTACAGAGAAAGAGTGTTATAGCCTAAATGACATTTTACATGGATACTGTCCACCCTTACACACTGTTTTATAGAAGTTGTTCTTTCAATTGTGCATCAGCTACTAACTGCAATGTTTTTAAACAAAGTCTTACAATGTTACACATCATCTTTGGTGTCACTTTGTCACCTTGTCACTTTAAGCACCTGGATTTTGACCCTCCACTGTCTTTTGCATATTTATTTTGTCTGTCCCATTTTATTTTTGTTTCTAGTGTAAAGTGCATCAAAGCTTTTATCAAATGCACTATAATAAGCCTGAATTCTTATCAATAAAGTGTCTGTAGGTAATTGATCAATTTGTAGTATTTTTTTTAATAAACAGGTCAGTATTCGAAATTAATTAAAATTCTATGTGCATTTGAAAGAATTTGTGAGTTAATGTACTTTTCCTTTAGGCCCAAGCTATTGTTGATCTCCACCATATACCACAAAGTGAATTAGATGGTAGTTCTGCTTCCAAAAGTTCAGGACGCAAGGTTCGGTTTGCAAGACAAGAATCTTCTCCATTCGATGAGGAAGGTGACAACGAGGAAGTTATCAAAGTCACAGATTTGGCGGACATCAGTGAGGTTGCCGAGGAGGAGGATGTAAATTTGATGGAAGTAGAGCCTCAATCACCAGCAAGTGCAACGACAGCAAGCACTAGTCAACCTGACGGTCTATTAGATATAAAACCGTATGTTGATTTTTTCATTAGTAATTATGGGGTACATAGGTGTGTTAGCATCATAGATTTATTATTTATGGCTAGATAGTGAACTTAAAATTGTAGAATTGCAATCCCATGTAGGCACCTACTATTGATGATTGTCGCCTCTCATCAGAAACATTTGAGTTGAATAATAATAACTGTTTTATAATTTTGTACTTTTAACATTCTGTTGTCATAAAAACTATTTACATATGTTACATATATTTTACATTGTCAAATGTCTTTATATTTGGATTAAATTTACTTCTATTTATTGACAAATGAAAAACTTTAACGAAAGATTGGGGGTGCATTTTCGTCGTAGCAACAGCGTTAAAATGTGACATGAACTGATTGGTTGGATTCTGGACATGTCCTTCAATAGTAGGTGCTTCCATGGAATTGCACTTTGAGGCTACGTATTCTATGGAAATTCACTATCTAGCCATTGAAATAATACATCTATGGTTAACATGTATTGTTTGGTCTTTAGACCCTGGCGTTAGGAGTTTGAAACCTTGCGCTCCACATCTCAACTGATCATGCATACCCCAGGTCACATTGAAAAGTTGTTGTAATAGAGGCCCTGTATTATAAACAAAAAATCCATCTCATGTTTTTTATTTTTATTTTATTTTATTTCGTGCCACATCCTACAGCAAGTTCACTCGCCACTTACAGGATGAGATCTATCGCATGCTTTCTAAACCAAGTCTCATTATGAGGCTTGTGGAGTGGCGTTGTTAAGTCGTAGGAACTAACCTAGCGTTCAGCCAGATTCGAACCCAGGACCTCGGGATTGGAAGGCCAGCATGCTAACCACCAATCTACAGTGCCTTAGATGCAAGTACACTGTGGACCATGGTTAGAAACAAATGTTGCATATAATTTTTGAGCTGTAGATTCATTACTGAGCCTTTCAATGCATAATACACTAAAAAAAGGATTTAAATGTAACTTTATTAATACTTTAAATTAACATTGAAAACAGAAAACTATATAATCAGTTAAGTGTGATGAATAACAATTTTTATACACAAAACAAGATACACTATTAATACTATGTATTGTGCTAAGCAATTTAGGCAAATACCTCCAGCAGTGAGACTGAATGGCATAGTGGTCAAGTCTCACAACAACTACAAAAGTGAATAAGAATATTACTGTATTTATGTGTTTATTTTAGATCTTAACACCATAATAATGCTATATAATGTGCTTCAGAAATTTTTATTTGATTTATTTTTCAAATCGAGTGTAATGCGACATGAATACATATAACTGAGTCGGATTATATTGCAGAATTCACACAATGGAATACTAATACAGTGTTTTGCATTTCAGCAATTTGTTGATTTAAAAAAATTTATTTTAGATCTGAATTTAACGCGATTCATATATTCCTTGAAGGTTTGCATGGTGAGATATCAATAAACATAATGTTTGTGGTATACCACGTATGTAGTTGTAAGCTACTCAACATTTCGATCGGTGTACATTTCTCAGGAGTGACATCTTCACTCCTGAGAACGATCGAAGCACATCAATCGAAATGTTGAGTAGCTTATAACTACATTCGTGGTGTACCGCAAACGTTGTATGTGGAGAATTCTCACAAAGTTACATAGTAGAATAATACTGTATTGTGTTGTTATTTTAGATCTGAACGCAATGTAAGGAGAATGCATACTGCGGTGAGACTCAACGAGATAATAGTGGAGAAGTCGCACAAGGCTCAGTTAGTTATATTAAATCTGCCTGGACCACCAAATCTTAAGCGTAAAGAACAAAACTGTATCCTTTAAATTATTAGTGGTAAGTTAGTTTAATTACAACGTCCTATGTAGGACTTAAATGGAGTGGTGTAGTAGATGGTACCTAGAAGCTTCAAGTGTCAATGTGGTGCTTAATATCATGCAGCAAAAAAAGACAATGTACCAGTGTTCAGGTGTAATAATGTGGACGGCACCCTGAAACTTAAAAGGCCATACCTTTATAAAATGAATTGCCTTGAAAAAAATAATGAAAATTTTAAATCAAATTATATTGTATTAAAATTTATAAAAATAATATTGATCTGACATATTTATGTTATTTTATTGCTTTTAAAACATGCAAAATAAGAGCAGAATATTTGGTGGACCCTAAAAATAAAGCAAGTGAATCTTTATCTGCTTTACTTTTGTGAAAAGTAATTTAATAACCAGCAGCCAGCTAATGGAAGCAGTTGGCGCAGTGATTGCGTTTTGGACTTCCAATCACAAGGTCGTGGTTTGAGGCTCACCCTGGTCGACTGTTTGTGTTCCTAGGCAAGACACTTTATCCACATTGCCTCTCTCCACCCAGGAGTATAAGTGGGTACCTGGGAGGTACAAATGCCATATGCACTGATTACGGCTGCAACATTATGGAATGGATTGTGTTCCATAGGTGTTTGTTCCAATGACTGGGGGTAATAATTGTGAAGCACTTAGAGGTCTTGGCAATAAGCGCTATATAAATGTCACATTATTATTATTATTATTATTATTATTAATGCATGATATGTGATCTGCATGCAAAAATTACTCTTTATGGAGAAAATAGTTTAGATGGCATACACACAAATATGGTCTGAGGAATTATAGTAGAAATTGTCAAAGCCTAGACTAACACAGTTCAATAATGTTTCACTTTTTTCTGCTTGAGAATAAAACCAAAAACTATACAGTAACTGATCCATGGTTATCATTTTAGAAATAATAAACTGGGACATTTTTTAACATTTTACATTTTTTTTATAAATTTGGGAGATTTTCAAAAGAATGCTCTTTAAGTGTGTAGATTGCTCTATAAAAACATACATATTTTTATTATGATATCTCATTTTGATGTTATCATACTGTACAGATGCATTTATTTTTCAAAATTGTACAATGTAATTTATAATACTTTACCTTAACACTATTCACCAGATATGGAATACCTTGAGGTTCTAACTGAGGGTCTTGAGCGTGTACTAATGGTACGGGGTGGAGGCCGTGAGGTCATCACCATTTACTCATAAAAGTAATCCAGATTTAAATATCGTATTGAAACATGCCCAACTTTTTAATTCCTCAACTCGGGACCATCAGATCTTCCACCAGCGCTACAGTGCTATACGTGTGTGTGTAGATTCTGCCTTGATATTTTTGTACATCTCATCTCTTTGTCGTCTGTATGGACAATTTTTATGAGTAGTGTTATTGTCACTTGTGGTGTTTTTCCATTGTGGGTTTTTACTGGCCATTCTTACTTCACTAAACGATTCTCCTGAAATCAATCTTGTTCACACTTGTACTTAAATCTTAGTTTTACAATTTTAGATCCTCGTTGAAATTTTCTAAAATTGTATGTGAAATTTACCAGATGTTGCCAATACAGGTAGATATTCTCTTAGTTTACAGGTGTGGCTTCAGTAAATTTAAATTGCTCTGACAGGTGGCCACAGGTAATTTGAATTTCTTTGGCAGGTGTCCTACAGTTAATTTACATTTTAGGGAAACATGGTCACAAATTATTTCCATTTCATTGACAGGTGGCCACGTGCCTACAGTTTAAATTTTATTGCCAGGTTTACTACAGTTAGGTAATTTGTATTTTATTAACAAGTGGCCACAAGTAATTTGCATTTTATTAAAAATTTTCCACAGGAAATGTACACCACCCAAAAATGTCCACATGTAATTTTAATTCTGTTTGCAAGCAGGCAGATTATTGATACATGCCCCACGTGGAGAAGAAAATTTACATTTTAGTATGTAAATATTTAAACAGATCTGTTACATAGTTTGACCTCACCATATCAATTATATGGTATATGTGCTTTTTTTTTACGTGGAAACAACTGTAATTATAATTTACCCATATTCTTATTCTTTATTGCCATAAAACATTTAAAAATTACAAGCATATACAGAGACTGGATGAGGAGGCAGGAAACAAAAGTGAACTAAATCACTATGACATGAAGTCTGTGTTTCCACCTCACCCAGTTTCACATAAAAATATGAAATATCTGAAAATATATAATCTGTGTGTACAAAATGCATAAAATATTCAAATGGTAAACAAGAAAAAATAGTAGGATTATTGCAATTGTCATTTTCATTATCAATAGAAACACTAATTCACAATAAACAATAAAATTAACATTATTATTATTATTATCATCATTATTATAACTACCACCATTACTCCTATCTAGTTGCCACATTTACAGTATGTATAGTTATTTTTTTCATACTAACCTATTTACATAACAGGTGGTTTCTTGTTAGTTGCCTACAGGTGTCTACCACTTATGTATATTAGGTAGAAGTTAACTAGAGAAATTTATGTAAAAACACAGTGATGACCATTGTATATGTAAATCAAAAGATTTAAAAAAGTATTCACAAAATGCTTTGTTGATATTGGCATAGTTTTAAAATGTTATATTGTAATTGTATTGATAGATTTAACTACACTTTTTTAACAATTTAAGTAAACCACACAAAAAATCTACCACCTTATTTCACTAATGATATGGTGTTAAGCCGGGGACTCACTGCGTCTTGTGACGCTTGTCCAACGGTCGCATGACAAAACCGTCGCTCCCTGTGTGTGTGGTTTCCAGACGCGATGAAAGTCTTCTACTCGTCGGCCGATGGTTTTTAGTGATTTTCCTGTTTAATCACTAAAAAACCCTTCGGCCGATGAGAATAAGACTGTCATCCCGTCTGGCAACCACACACAGGGAGCAACCGTTTAGTCGTGCGACCGTCGTACAACCGTCACAAGACGCAGTGAATCCCCGGCTTTACTCGTTGAAAGTAGTGTAGTGTGCTTTAACAGATATATTTTTTCATTATTATTTAAAAGAATGTTATATTTAGTGATTATTCATTAAACTTAACGATATACTGAAATTTAACTTTAAATGTATAGGAAGTAATTTTTACCAACAGTACCCAATATTATGTGTATATTTATTGTAGATTAATGTTTTTTGTATGTTTATAATATTAATAGGCAAATTGACATCCGTAAAAATATTTGTTCAAGCAGTGCATGCCATGCTTTTCTGTGAGCAATTGGTGTTGTTGATTGCATGCAGTAAGTTGCTAGTTGAGAGGTCAGGTGCTATTTTAGCTATGCATAAGCTGCCAATTTGTCTAAAAAGTACAAAAAAATAGTTTTATATATTCTTTAGTTTATACAGAGCAGATTTTGTTTAGTATATACATTCTTGAGCATTTCATTGGACGATTAAAGGTTACATGCGGTGCAGATACATCGTTTTTTGATAGCAATATACAGTATAAAAATTGTTATTTTGTAGTTTTTGGCGAGTACAGGGATGATACAGTACGATGAACACATGCTGCAAAGAGTATCACCTTTAATTATACAGTATAAAAGATAAAGTTTATTTCAGAGTTTTGGAGGTTATTTTTTTACAGGTTACTGTGAGAAATATAGTTTTTATATGTACAGTAAACAGTTTTTCTGTTATAGATAGGCAGTTAAATATGTTATTGATATTTGTATTGTAGATTTATCTGAGTATGTATACACAAGGTATACACAGTTTTGTAAATGTGGTGTGGCTAATTGGCATAAATGTATGTAGTTGCATTCTAGGCTTAAGGCCCATTTATACTACAACAATAAGCATCAACGATAAATGGATGAAATGAAGTTGTGTCCATAGAAACTACAAGAAATTGGAAAAGTTTTTCTGCTAGAACGATTCAGTCACAGTCGTACATGAACTGTATTTGGTAAGAAATATATTTTACTAATATATTAGCACATCATTGTCAATTAAAAGGTTAATAATTATTGTTAAACTTCAACGATATTATTTGATTTAAATTATGAAAAAAATGTTTTCATCGTATACACATTTATCATTCACTTTGTCATTCTAGTATAAATATTTCCCAAATTTCATTACATTTTTATAGAAAAAAAAATGTTATCCATTTATCGTTGATTGTTATCATCATAGTATAAACAGGCCTTAAATGTGTGTTCACACTGAGCTCAGATTCTGTCCATCTAAAGCTGCATTCACACCAGTTACTACTATAACATACTAGCAGATTGTTTATGTGAGTGCATCGCTGACATTATTCTTTACAGCTGCAGATGTAATTATTGATCTTAAAACGAGTGAATAAATGTACGTGTACATGGATTTACAATTTACAATAAAATGTAGTAAATCAAATGTAAATCACAATTTGTGAATTTTCAATTCTACAACTGCTTCCATGCCAGGCACTGGACAGAAATCTGTTTCTTGTGTGAACATGACTTAAGCATTTAAGGAAGAAATTTGTAGCACATTATTTTGACCTCAATCCATTGGTTATAAATTAATGTAAACTCCATGGATATTGTTTTATTGGATGTTATCATTTAAAATTTCGATGTTTGTGCGTCAATTCCTTGATTGAAAAGGCTAATTAATTGTAACATTTCTCTTAAATTAGATTTTCTGACTTAGCTTTGTATTGTATTATAAAAATATAAAAAAAATAATCCAATTGTATATTGTGTTCATCTCATCCCCTTGCAGACTCGTTTTTATGTTATAAATAAATATGTTATATAAACAACACTGACGTTTTTTTATGTTTTGTATGTAACCCTGACGTCATGATAGTTTGTAAACAGGCAAACCTGACTTCTATTCCAAACAGCTGATAGTTAAACATTTTAGCATGCGTATTGTTGTCAATTTAGTTGTGTCTTAGATTTTGAAGATATTTTTGGATAAATATAAATACATTAAATACAAAAATATGTCTAGACCATTCAGTCACGCGACAAATTCCTTTTCCGCAGTATAAGACTGGTGTATCAAATGACAACGCACACTTTTATCTACTTCATTATGGTATCGACCTCGGCCAGTATTAAATTAACATTCTGTCCAGTAGTTCTGTTGTCAAAATCCGTATAAGTAATTTGTTGTAATTTCTTTTTTAGTGAACATACAATCAAAACGACGTATATATCTGTTCTTTCGGGAGAATGGATCATGGGGCATATTTTAATTTAAACACCACAAATTAAATTTTACAATGGGATTTTTCAACACAACTAAATTACCCATTCTGAAAAATGCTGGCCCACTTTTGCAATCAAAGTATAATGTTAATAGGAACTAAAGTCCCCTTAGGAGTTTCGTTATTATGACTCAAAATATTGAAGTATTACATAGAGTGCCCTTTAAAAAAAATAACTTGGTTAACATGGTAGATAATAGTAGTGACAAGGTAGATAAAGGTGTTTAACAGGGTTAACCCTATAAAAACTACCATATCAAGGGATACTACCAAGGATATGGTCAACAATGCTCTACAAATATACATAGGAAAATACAACCATTATTTAGAATAAGAAAGTATAATGCATACTCCAAGCAATGAGATACACGCCATCGTGACAAGATTCAATATTTCGACATAAATT
>JAOTQE010000105.1:0-11472 GCA_025631205.1 Nesometra sesokonis
ACTGAAAGTTGGAAAGATTACAGTTCATAGAAAGGTTTAGACGGTCACAGAGGATACCTTCGAGGAGCTTACACAAAGGAGAAGTAACAGATACAGGCCGATAATTTAAAAAATTAGATTTATCAAGGGATTTGTGAACAGGGTGGACTATTGCATCTTTCCACTCTGAAGGTATACAGCAAAGTTTAAGAGAATGAAATCACAATTTTTCAATTCATCTACTGAAAAGCAGCCTTTATACCCTGTATGTCAATTTGCATTGTAATTGATTGTGGCATTTTATGATTACACTTGTATTTAAGATATAGCCATTTCGTCCCTGTATAGTGGTAAGCCATTTCGGCCCTGTATAGTTATGCTTTAAAGCACTCACAATTGTGTGTGTAATATATATTCGTCCGTATCCCGGACCTTTTCAGACGATCAAATGTTTCCTCTACATGGAAGAAACATTTGATCATCTGAAGAGGTCCAACATACGGATGAATATATACCAAATAAAGCATAACTATACAGGGCCGAAATGTCTTATCAATATCTTAAATACAACCATTATCATAATGTCATATATGGCCCTAACTGAAATTAACAGGTTGATCCAACAAATGCATGGTTTATTTTTTTTCGCTTTATTAACATCAAGTAGTATCTGATCAGATGTTAAAACTGTTTTTGATTCCACAGAGGGAGAATAAGTTGGCAAGGAAAACAAAAGACAGGTCATTAGATGCAGTGGTATCATTATCAGTGAAACAATTGAAAATTACAAGGAGGGATGGAGAGGTAAGTATCTTGAATTAATCAGGATGTGCTGTAATTCTATCTCACAGCGATAAACATCAAGAAATTTTTATTTTTATTGCATTTGCCAAATACCTCTGTAAAGATTCATTCTTTCAAGTACCCAGAAAATTGTGGGTTTTCTAGAAATTTTAAAGCCTGCCCTATTTCCCAGAAAAACAGCTTTTACCCAGAAATTCTGATTTTTTTTAACAGTAACCCTATAAAAACTACATATCAAGGGATACTACCAACGATATGGTCAGCAATGCTCTATTTAAAGTGTACATAGAAAAATACAGCCATTATTTAGAATAAACCTTAAGGAATTAATAACATCAACAGACAGGGTAATTATATACCACCTTACTAGGTAGTTCTCTGTGGTTATTGGTAGATCTCCCTAGTAATTTAGCATGGTAGACCTACATATTCAGAGGGTGTTATTTTTTCCAAAGGGCAAGCAGCTGGCATTTGTGAGTCTCTTTAACCTCTTGATTGGGACTCTTGACCACTTAAAAGTTCCTACAGTTAGAAAAATGAATACATTGTTGGCTTTGATTTTTTTTTTACTTTATATTATAGGAACCATTGGAAAGGCTTGCAATACACAATATAGCTGCAGTCAGCCACATTCGTGATGATGCAGAACATTTTGTTATACTCAAAACCGGTAAGAAATTTTTATTGTGGAAGTCAAATTGCTAAGGGTTAATGGAGGGGAAAGTAAACAAAAGTACCAGCATTTCTTGCCAGATTAGTTCGGGTGGTGAAAGAAATCTTGGATAAGGACAAGGATAAAATTAATAATAGGTATTTCTTAATGTAGCACATTATTCTCAAGGCTCAATGCAGTGTTCTCCCGAGTATGATTTCAGCCATCAAATTTACCAGTAATTATTACTTTTTTACAGTAAAAATGTTGTTTATTGAAAAATAATTGTGATATAATTATGATTCAGATCATACTTTTTTGTATGAGTATTCCAGAGAATGCAGGAATGCTCATAGAGGCCTATAGTTATGTAGATATATGGGGTAGGGCCAAAACCAACCCAAAGCCATGCCTGACAAGTCATTTTTTAAGGAAAATTACCAGAATAATTGTTATTGCAATAATTTTCACTATATCTCTGCAACCACTGCTTATAGCTATTTTTTGGTGGAAGATTGTGCAAAATGTGTAATGAAACTAAATTGACAGTAAGTGACACTTTTGACCGTTGACCTGATATTTACATGATTTTTTTGTGATTTATAAATCACATGTAGTAATCTGTGAAAATACTGTATTCAACAATCCATTTTATTCAAATTTGCATTAACAAGTACACACTATCTTTTGCACTCTTGTAATCACTTTGTGAACAATAAAAAAGGAAAATTGGGTATATTTTGTTCAATAACTTCAGTTATACATTCGATTTTCATAATTAACCCCTCATTTTAAAGCTTACTCAAAGTATAATATGGTAGTAACAATTTTCAATTTTCCTACAACTTGGTGGTTTTGCTGTGTCATGCCTCATATTTTTTTTCCCAATGATGCTCCTTGCAGAATGTGTATTAATCATATTAACTTGTTATTACTAAGTATGAATCTGCTACTAAACAATAATAACGTGTTATTATCTATCTATTATTGCAGCTTCTTCCGAAAACCAGCCAGTAACCTGTAATTTAGTTGTTCTTCTTAGTCCAAACAAGGTAATTATAGCATGTAATTTAGTTTTTCTTTGTCCAAATAAGGTAATTATAGATTATGTAATTTTTAAAGTCAACTCACAAAAAATGGACCGAGTGTTTTGAAACATCATGATACCATGAGGGAGTTTCACCATGATGCTTGCAACAACTTCCATTAGCTCTTGGAGTATTAAGCCTGTTTTCATGTCGATCATTATTCTAAAATCTCCGATTTAAAACAATCGTTAATATAAAAAAGTAAAAAAAAAAATTACGATAAAATTTAAATCACGCTAGACCGCTATTTACTACGCTGTGCGTAACGAAATTCGTATATGTCTTTGTGACGAATTAAAATCTTATCTCTTAAATCAGTCGATAAAATTTTGCACCCAAAAATATTAAATATAATTTGGAAACGGGTAAATTATGAGCCCCTAACAGTTCATTCAGTGTTGACTATGGGTCTATCCTTACCTTCTTTTTACCTATGAATTGATACTGTGCAATATATAGACAGTAAAGCAATTGCTTGCTATCGAAGCCATCCAAATGTAATACTGTAAGTTTTATTTATAATTATTCACTTTTATTTCTATAATAGGAACAAGCTGAACAGTTTTGTAGTCTTGTTCATCAGATATTTGAAATTGTATACACTGAACTTACCATCAAATATTTTGATTTCTCGTTAATTGATGTTGCAAAACCTCACTCCACTTCAGGTAAGCAAATGACTCTTGGTAATTATCAACTCCTGTATATTATACATATTCTGTGTAATATACTAAATTGGATATTAATAAACTTACAATATTGCAAACATGGAAATTATCCAAATGTGGTAGAGCCAAGCCAAAGGAGGCAAAAGTTGGAAAATTTAGTTACTGTATATATAACTTAATACGAAAATACACAATATTTATTTATTATTTTTATTTATTGAGACATTTATATTGCATCAATTCAAATGCAAATCAAATCATCAAAGGTGTAGTGGACTACATGTTGCACAGTCAATAGCTTACTACTCCCTTAAGGGTCACGTCATGCCCTTTGCAGCTACTATTTGCAAACATCCTTCTGTTTACAGCATCGTGTACGGACCAGTACACCGGGGTAACCTCCTACTCATCTCAAAAGATGTACTGGGTTCTTTATGCTGTTCAAGTGTGTGATGAACAATAAAGAAGGGCAGTTATTTCATTACATTACAAAACGTGACAATAGAACAAAAGCTGTAATCTTTTGTTTTAGTAATAAGGCTAGGATTTCTATTGTTTTTCGACATATCAGTCACAAATTTTATTGAAATTTACAATTGTTAAGGGTGGAAATAATAGTGGTGGTCGCTATCCTAGAAATGCTTAGGAATAATAGTGGTAGTCGCTAGCCTAGAAATGCCGGACGGAAAAATTGAGTGCTGGACGGGGCTGTCCAGCACCGTCCAGCGTGGTGACATCCCTGAGAGCCGTATTTGTACACTGGGCTTACAGTTTATAGTCCTTATCTGAGAAAACTTATTCCACCACCAGAACTGTGGTGCGTGCTGTTATTTATGCATGGTTCACAGTTCCCTTGCTTTAACCGCTCGACCAACTCGCAATAGCTTTAACATGAAAAAAAATTTCATGTTACGTTTCCTTGCAAAGTTATGAACAATCAAAGTTGAAACAATCAGAGAAAAAACGCATTTGGAAATTGATTATCAGTGTATTTGGCTAAACAGAATAATTGTAATAGCATTTTTAAAATATTTATCGATCAAATATTTGAAAATCTTTCATTACAGTATTAAAGTTGATTATTTAAATTTATAAATTTTAAAAAAAATAAATAAAAAATGACTATTTCTGTGTTTTTGGTTATTGTGGAAAAATAGCTTTGTGACTTACGTCTCCTTCGGCTTGACTCTGCCACATATAATAAATGTTAATGAGTTGAATGGAGAGAATATTTTCATGTGTTGAATGATTGTTGAATTTAGTAAAGTGGAGCGGAGTTCAATAGAGCAGCCAATCTGTCAACAAATCGGAATAGTCTCGCATTTCAACAAATACAAAACCTTTTATTTTATTTACACATCAACTGTCCTAAAATAATTGATCACTACTGGTTTATTTAATTTTTTGAGGAAATATAAAATAAAAGAAAATGTTTTTAATAACATTACTTTAACAACTTATATCATGAAACAAGTCAAATTTCAGTAATGAACAGTATCCACCATTAACATCTTGAATTGGATGTCAAATGGCATGTCGTAAAGGCAGCACTATTAACAGGAAAGATTTTGGCTATTGCTGAGTAGAGCAATGATTGCACACTCTATAGAGAACAAAACAACTTACGTCACAACACTAATCGTACGTTAGGCATTTTCACTGACACAATTTGAAACGTAATAATTTACAATGTATTAATAACATTGAAGCTTACAAGACATTAGTTACCACATTTGTATTTAAACTACTGTGTAATTTTAAATGTAAAATATGACACAACACCGTAATTTGCAGATAAATATCAATGCTTCTTTGCATACACTAGTGACAATCCATTGACCACATTTTTTATTAGTACTTGCAAAAAAGGGTGCCACATATTGTTTGTGATGCAACAGTTAAAAACTAATAGAGTCACATTTAGAGTTCACTTCCGCTCCTGAGGATGATCTCAAAATGTTGAGTAGCTCACAACATCATACTTGGTGTACAGCAAATGATATATATTTTCTTTATTGAGGCTATCACAAGAAAAAAAATTCTTTTGACAATAAATTGGCTGTTTAATCGAACCATCAAATATTTTTTACCATTGAGCAGATTGAAATTATCAATGAGATGCGATATGAAATCAAACATATAAAATGGCTAGGATATAGATTACTGTAGGGCTGTGTTATAATAAAGGAATATACACAAATTTACAACTGATCAAAATCTAGATGTTGACATAATCAAGTGAAAATTGAAACTGTTTCTAAATAAATTTTCTTTAATTTTGTGTAACTGAAATAAAATTGATTGTTTTGAAATGTTTTCTTCCTTCAGGCAGAAGCACTGGGAGCACATCAGCAGCTGATATACCATCTCCGTAAGTTTTCAATTTTCTTAAGTTTCTTTTTTTCATTAGTTATTTACATCCTCATTTTTTAAAAATAAACTCAATTGATGTTCCATGTCCATTTTTCCCTTGTGTTATATTGAGTGTTTTTTCTTCACTTTCTCATTGTTAAAACTTCTTGTTGTGTCCACACACAATTATTTTTGTGTTCCAGCTATTCTAAATGTTTTGCAGTTTTATTAAGCAAAGCCAAGTCTAACCCATCACCTATCTAGTCCAACTCATCACACACTTCTTCTAATAGAGGTCATCAAAGAAGGTCTTCCTAACTTTTTCGAACCCATTCACTAGACATATGTAGATTAATGATACTAAATTATTATTATTTGAAAAATTGGCTTTACAGTATTGTGCATATGCAGAAAATAATGTATTGAACATTAACATCTGTTTTGGTTGAAATTTTTAATTCTCAATTGTTTAATTGCAGAACTATACATAATATATATCATCCCCATCCACCAGATACTGAAGACTTTAGCAAGACTGTCACACTACTTTTAAAAGAATATATTGAAGTTGTAAGTAACATACATTCCCATTTGATATATTATAATGTATTTATAATTGAATACTTGCTAATCAGAAAGAAAGACCCTTTTCAAGCTATTTATTTAGCGACCACAGTTTACTATGTAGAGAAGGATACTAGTTATATCAGGGGCAGATTTACGGGGTGAAAACGGCGTGCGCCCCTCCCCAATTATTGGCAAAACGTAGATGCGGCCTCCACTTTGATTAGATGTGCCATGTATAAAATTGGCCCTAAAAATAAATAGTAGACATATATGGTCAATTCCTTTTTTTCGTGTCATTATCAAAACCGGAAACCACACCAACCCGGACCTTGAAAAGTGCACCCCACCCTTTTGCTGGATCCTGGACCTTCCCCTGTATAATATGCATTTTCAAAGGAGTTTAATAACTAAAGACAAATGTTAAAGATTCATTGTCCATTTTAAGTAATGAATGGTGAACTCTATAAAATAACCAACTATGAGCGCTCTCTTCCCCGCCTTCATTAACACATCGGGTCTGGTAATGGTGTCTGCTGATGAAGGTGGCCACCCATCAATGTACACAAAATAAAAAAAAAATTGGACAAGAATTTTAAACTATGAAAGGTTAAGTTACAGGTGTTGAATATTTGTATAAATTTAATTTATGCTCATGCCACTTAATTGTGAGGTCTCACCACAAAATGAGTCTTATGGTAGGAAAATCCAAAATTGAGGTATTGTTACCTTCTAATAGAGCACAATATTAGCTTTAATCTACATTTTAAATGAAATCCATAGGATAAGTAGATCCAAATATATGAGAATTTGTAATTTTCATGTATGGAGAATATCGGCCATAAAGCCATAAAAAAATAAACAATTACAAGACTATAAATCTCAGAAAATCTTCTAGAGACATACTTTCCTACATGAAAACTGACCTAAAACGTATATTATAATGAAATATAAGTAACATACAAAAACCAATTTTCTCAAACATTTGGCTTGAGATCTATTTTGGTGATTATCTCAATTTCATCTCACCTACGATGCAACTCATTTTGTGGTGAGACCTCACAATTTTTCTAAACTTACAACGGTTAATGTTTGTTCTAACTTGAATATTTCTAAGTCAAAGAATATCAATTATTATTACATGAAGATGTTGTTGTAATAAAAATAATAATCATTATTATTTTTAATTTTTCTTCAAATTTGTAGCTTAGAAGCAAACTGAACCCAGAGGAACTTCAGCAGTTTGCATCTATTTTACGTGAATATCGCCAGCATGTATCTATACAAGAATTTTGTCAACGGTTACATATGCTGTATGGAGATAAACGAATGTATTTATTCCCAGGTAATTTGATAATTCAATTCAAATAATTTCAGCAAATTTGTTTGATGCCAGGAACATACTGATAAAATATATAAATATATGTAATAATATAAAAATATTTCCAGCCTTTAAAATTAACAAAAAATATGCTGGTAGTAAATTTACCAGTGCTGTGTAATTTGCATCACCTGTTAAAAAAATAACTCTGTTAACATGGTAGATTGTGGTAGTGACAAGGTAGACATAGGTAGTTAACAGGGTTAACCCTATAAAAAACTACCATATCAATGGATACTAACAAGGATATAGTTAGCAATGCTCTCTAAGAACATGAGAAAATACAGCTGTTATCTGAGACTACTATTTTCTATAGTAGTCTCAGCTTACTTTAGTTAGAACTGACATCATAACAAAAAAGCAATTACTTGTTGAATTTAAGACAAGATAATTATATACTACCTTACTAGGTAGTTACCTGTGATTCTAGGTAGATCTCCCTAATTTAACATGGTAGACCTACATAGTCAGAGAGTGTTTATTTATTTTTTATTGTACGTTGTATTGTTAATCTTTCTCTGATAAGTTCACACCATAGATTTATTATTTACGACTAGATAGTGAACTTCCACAGAGTACATCGCCCAAAAAGTGCAGTTCCATGTAAGTGCCTACTATTCAAAAATCAAACCAATCAAATCGTGTTAGTTCTAATGCTGTTGCTATGCCGAAATTGCGCCCCCAATCTTTCATAGAAGTTTCAAATTTATCAATAAATGAAACCAAATTTAATAAAAAAAATAAAGACATTGACGACATAAAATATATGTGACATATGTAAATAATTTGTATGACAAAAGAATGTTAAAGATACAATCATTGTAAAACAGTTATTATTATTATTTAAAACTTACATGTTTGTGATAAGGGCTGACAAAATCAAAATATTAGGTGCCTACTTGTAACTGTTAAGTTCACCATCTAGCCGTAAATAATAAATCTATGGTTCACACTTAAATTTATTCTTCCTCTGAGATCTGCTGGGAATTTGCAATGAAGTATTTGATTGATTTAATTTCAGGCTCATACTGAGTCGGGAGAGGAAGATACACATTTTGGGGTTCAGAAACCCCGAAAAACCAACCAATTTTGAACAAATCATTTTTTTTTTTGGCTTGTCAAATTTTAAACCCAAACAATGTGCTCAATTCTCAATTTGGCCCTGAGTTTATACTTGAAAAAGAAGTGAATTATTTGATTTATTCACATTTTACTTACAATGAATGTGAAATGCAATAAGTAACCTGCTTCTATTATGAATCAATATGGTAAGCTTATTTACTTCAGCAATTTTATCACTAATGTCAGTTCAAAGACACCACCTAAGTAAAGTAGTAGATATTTTTCATGATGTTTAGAAGAGTTAGAGGGTGCAAGATTGTTTTATTTTTTGTACATTCCTGAAGGAAATTCGAACCCATGCTTGAATTTATTCGCAAGTTACAAATCAGAGGTTTTACCGGCTGGGCTATCTGTATAGCATACTTGTTTAATGTTTGAAATAAATAGTGTATATAAAGGATAGTTTTAACTAAATTAAGTTTTTGTCATTTTCTTCAGGTTTACGACCCTTCATTCCTGAACGTGATAGTGATTTGTTTGAAGAGTTCCTCGATAAACATGTATTAGGTGGTTTAAATGGCGATGGCATATATAGTGGGACAGCTGGACGAAGGAAAAATCGAGCATTAAGTGATGGGTCATCGTCAACGATCCTAGCAGATAATGGACCATACACACAATCAATCCCATCTGAGATGGACGATTTGGATCGAGTATTGCAAGATGCATTTAATGATGTTACTCAACTTGAAAACAGTATTGACGACAGTTGAAAAAAGCCGTCTTCATTTCATTGAGATATTTTGTCACAGGTGCTTCATTCGAACCACGTGCAGCCGAAGATATACACACTTTCCAAAGTGCAAAGTGGAAGTTACCGTTACCACAAATGAGTTGCATGGTTGGAAAAATAAAAAATGTAGTTATTGGTACATTATGATAGAACAATGTAAGAATGTAAACTTTGAATTACATTAGGCCAAGTAGATGATGAGAATTTGAAGTAAAATGTATGGAAACACTTCGATAAAATCAGCCACAAAATCTAAAAATTAAAAGACTATAAATCTTATAATCTGCATAAAGATACTTTCATGCATCTAAATTAACATAAAGTATGAATATACTTTAAATTAAAATAAAATTTCTCAAAAAATTGACTCCAGATTTGTTTTGGTAATTTTCTCAATTTGATCTCATCAATGATGCAACTCAATTTGTGATGAGATTCCACATATATCCATACAAGGAAATAAAACTGACATGAACAAAATTACAGCTGGTACATTGATAGCCATGCCTTTTCAAACTATCTCAAAACAAAACATCGCTAAAAATGTTTAATTACCAGTCACTTTCATTATGGAACACTGTATTTCAGTATGATACAACTAAGAACTCATTTGGTCTGATACTTGTTTTCAAATGGGGTAATTCCGGTGGTTACTGGGAAAAACATGGGGAGAAAATCCTCTGTTGTTTAACAAGAAGTTAATTGCATTCTCCATTGACTACAGTGTATAATATGTGAGGTATCATGACAAAATGAATCGTGTTGTACGCCAGGTCATTTTGAGATATACACAAAAATAGGCAGAAAGTCATAATTTTACAAAAATGAGATTTCTGTTGTTTTGTTAAGTTTAGTAATTAAATTTTATGATTGCAAACTTCTAAACATGTTTTTGAACTACATTTTTTTAAAGGCTGTTTTTTCAAAATCAATGAAAAATATACAGGAAGTCAACAGTTGTATATGTTTAAAGTCGATTTTCTCCAAAGTGTGTTTTCATACACCTATGTTTTAAAATGAGTCTTCTCTGGTTATACTGAAGCTATGAATCTCATTTAAAAACCAATATAAAGCTTATAATCTCCTCTATCCAAATACCACAATAACTCAATTTTGGTTTTCTGTATAACACGACTCATTTTGTGGTGACACCTCACATATGTTAAAACAGTTTATAATGTAGAATGTGGTAGTTTTATATCTTGCTGTCTTCCATTGCCATGCAGTTGCATGGTATTTTCTACAGATATTCAACAAACATTTTTATTTTTTACTATGTTACTTTCATTTGACATTTTTATACTACTATACCCATGTGACATCTTGACTGTAGTCTCACTAATTTTGAAGTGTTTTTTTTTATTGAGGCAATTATGTATAGTTGCCAGTTGCAATGCATCAAGGGATTGATTGCAATACTCTATTGTTTGAATGTCTTTCGCATTTGTTGTTGAATGAACAGTTTATTATTAGTTGCTAAATGTTCTGTATGTGCTAACGATATACTAAGAGGTACACTTGTAACCCAATTCACACATAACACATTTTGCTCAAATATAACAAGTATTACTTGTTTTGAAAGGAGCAATCTTGGTATATATTAAATTTTTATTATTAATTTGTTTGCCCGTAATGCTGCAAACTAGGGGAGATAAGGACAGCCAACACCTGGTCCTTGATAGATATCTCTCTCAAATTATTATTGTGATAAAATGTATGTCTCAAACGGGATTCAAACCTGTGATCTCTTACTATTCTGATGAGTGTCATAACCATTAGACCAAAAAGGTTTCATGTGTACAGGAAAATATAAAGTAAAAATACAAAACTAATATTTTGATAGACACGCTGTATACCAGTTATAACATTGAATTTGTAAATCTTGGTGAAGTCAAATCTTGTAACAACTTGTAATCTGGAGAGGTGAACATTACAAGTTACTATAAATTCCAACCACTCAGAGTTTCTACATGGGACATGATATAAACATGGCACATTTGGGGATATTACTATAAAATATAATATAATATAAAATAATAATAAAAAATAATAATAACAAGTCGATCCGACAATAAGACGCGGAAAGCTACGCACAGTATGTAACAAGAAGTTAATCCTTAACTTGTACA